>NW_021025506.1:653273-946439 GCF_004153795.1 Camellia sinensis
CAACAAGGACATGATATTCTCCTTTAGTGCTCCATCCGACAAGTTTGCGTATGCAGGAAAATCACTAATTGTCCACAGTAAAGCTGCATGTATTTGAAACATTTGATTTGTTGATGCATCAAATGTTGACACACCCTCATTCCGTAGTTCTTTCAACTCCTCAATCAACGGTTGCATGTACACATCAATCTTGTCACCAGGTCCTTTTGGGCCGTCAATAAGCATGGCTAAAATTAGAAATGGTTGCTTCATGCACATCCATGGCGGCAAGTTGTATGGAATGAGTACAACAGGCCAAGTGCTATGAACTATGTTCATCGTCCTGAATGGGTTAAAACCATCAGATGCTAAGCCATGCCTTACACTTCGGCAATCATTACTAAAGTCAATATTCCGATGGTCAAAATCTTTCCATGCAAGGGAGTCAGCAGGATGCTTGAAGACACCATCATTAGTTCGTTCCTCTGCATGTCATCTCATTAACTTGGCCGTCTTGGATGACATAAACAACCTCTGCAACCTTGGCTTTAAAGGAAAATACCTCATCTGTTTTGCAGCTATTCGTTTGCCACCTTTGTTAGGACTATTTGAACCACCATCACCATTTGATTTCCATCTAGAACTGTTGCATATGACACATTTATCAAGATTGGCGTCCTCGTTTCGAAACAACATGCAACTGTTGGGACATGCATCCCACGTCTCATACGTGAAGCCCAAATCTGTTGTGACCTTTTGAGCTTTATAATATGAGTCCGGGAGTTTCACACCCAACGGAAACGCCTCATTCAATAACTCAAGCAACATGTCAACAGACTTTTCTGTCCACTGATTAAGCACCTTCAAATGTTGAAGTCGAACAATGAATGACAAAGATGTGAACGTTTGACAACCCGGATACAATTCACTTTGTGCATCTTGAAGAAGTTTGAAATACTTTGCAGTCTCTGCATTTGGACCGAGCTGGGGTTCAGATGCACGGGGATCAGGCCCCTGTGGTTCATCACCCTCAACACTTGTACCGGCATGTGGATTTCCCATAGCCCCTTGTATCATTCCAATCATATCATCCCCAATGTCTAAATTAGCTAATGTTTCATTCTCTCAATTATCATGCAGAGATACGTAAGATTCCCTATGATTAATCCAATGTTTGTATTTTTAAAAAAAAAACATTCAAAATCAGATGCTCATGTACACCCTCTCGTACAAAATAGTATCGATTCTCGCACTTCCTACACGGACAACTGATCATCGATCCTTCAACCCTATTGGTGTAGGCAAACACAAAGAATTCATCAATCCTATTAATGTATTCATTCGACATCCTATTTGGCAAATCAATCCAACTCTTATCCATTATCTACCATCATCTGTACACATCCACAAGAATATCTCACCAAAGTAACTCTAAATATAATACCTACACATAAATATTCACTCGACATCCTATTTGGCAAATTAACGAAATGTCTAAAATTCCTATTTAAGGTTTAAATTAATTAAATTAAAAATTTAAGATTTATTTTATTATAAGGGTTAAAATCCTGTTTTTTTTTTTTATTTTCTCTTAAATATTTTTATGACTTATTTAAACATTTTCAATTTAAATTTGTAATCGAACCATTACATGTGTATGATATCAAACCCCCATTGTCAAAATTTTATTTCGTTAGTAAAGTTTTTTCAGACCTCCACTGACTTTCCGTGGTTAAAAACACCCCCATCAGTTAAAGATAAAACTTCATGACTTTATAATTGAGTTTATATTATTATTAAAACTTTATAATTGAGTTTGTCTCATGGTTATTTGTAATTGAATCTTCTTAAACACCAATATAATTTGAGACGATTTAAACAATTAAAGTATTAGTTTAATTTATTTCGTTCTTAAGTTCGTAAACTCAACACAAGTAACTAAAAAATACCAAAAATAATATATTTTTAATGTTTGACTAGCTGAAACTACTAACTGCATTTACTGAGCCAAAACTACGAAAACTAAAATAGCTAACTTGATAGTTATTAGTTCAATGGAGTTGAAATTTAGTGATTTAATCACTGTTTTAATTAAAAAAAATAAAAATAACTATTTTGATAGAGATGCTCTAATATAATATGAATAAGAAAATAGTTGTTTGGCCGGATGATGTGGTTGTCTAAATTATAAGATTAAAATTTTTCACATTATGTTAGGTTGCTACTGTTACTGATTTTGACAAACTATTTCTAATTAGAGCATATGATTTGGAAAAAATAAAAAAATAAAAAAAACTTGAAGGATTGAATGGTAAAATTGATAATTTATGGATAAAATAGAAAAAAAAAATGATAATTTAAACTTAAAGGATTAGAGCATATGATTAGAGCATATGACACCGCTGTCTTCCTCGTAGCCCGTTTGGGAAATTTGGGGGTGAAGCTAGGGATTTGGGGAGGAGGATCGAGCGGCAACAGGAAAAAGAAGGGGGGGTTTTTTTTTTGACTTTTTGCGACGGTATGATGTAGACCGTCGCAAATAGAAGGCAAAACGGCGCCGTTTGAATTAATCCTTTTTTGCGACGGCAAATTTCTGTCGCAAATGATATATGCCATCTAAAAAAAAAGGTGTTTTGCGACGGTTTTATTTACCGTCGCTAATACTTCCGCATTTTCGACCCCTCCGCTTAGTTTCATTACCGACGGGTAAGTGCCGTCGCTAAAGGCTATTATTTGCGACAGGTGAAGTTACCGTCGCAAAAAACCGCTTTTTGCGACGGGGGGCGCGGCGTCGCTAAAAACTCCGTGTTTTTTGCTATGTTTTCCTGTAGTGTAATTGGTCTCTCATTTTTGCTCTAACTACAAGTATGTCGTAGCACTAGTTAGTTTTTGCCAGCTATCCCCGTGATCTCTGTCTTGAGCCCAAATCTAGCAACCACTTTGACCAACGGTTGAATCTCTCCACTTTATAGCTTTTATGGCCCACTTGGTCGTTTTGATTTTCAACATATGCGCTATTTCTCCCAAACATGGCTTTAACCATCCACACTTTAATGAGTCCAGATCCTCTCCGTCCGCTCCTTCGGACGATGGCTCAGATTGGGTCACATCACCTACAAATAAATAAACGAGTCAGATTTGTTTCTTTAAACAAAAAAAAAAAAATACACACCCAATGACACACACACTCTCTCTCTCCATCCCTTTCTCACTGCCACTCTCTCTCTCTCTCTCTATCACATTTCTAACCAAAAAAAAAAATTAAAATCACACATACTCTCTCTCTATCACATTTCTAACCAAAAAAAAAAATTAAAATCACACATACTCTCTCTCTATCACATTTCTAACCAAAAAAAAAAATTAAAATCACACATACTCTCTCTCTATCACATTTCTAACCAAAAAAAAAAATTAAAATCACACATACTCTCTCTCTATCACATTTCTAACCAAAAAAAAAAATTAAAATCACACATACTCTCTCTCTATCACATTTCTAACCAAAAAAAAAAATTAAAATCACACATACTCTCTCTCTATCACATTTCTAACCAAAAAAAAAAATTAAAATCACACATACTCTCTCTCTATCACATTTCTAACCAAAAAAAAAAATTAAAATCACACATACTCTCTCTCTATCACATTTCTAACCAAAAAAAAAAATTAAAATCACACATACTCTCTCTCTATCACATTTCTAACCAAAAAAAAAAATTAAAATCACACATACTCTCTCTCTATCACATTTCTAACCAAAAAAAAAAATTAAAATCACACATACTCTCTCTCTATCACATTTCTAACCAAAAAAAAAAATTAAAATCACACATACTCTCTCTCTATCACATTTCTAACCAAAAAAAAAAATTAAAATCACACATACTCTCTCTCTATCACATTTCTAACCAAAAAAAAAAATTAAAATCACACATACTCTCTCTCTATCACATTTCTAACCAAAAAAAAAAATTAAAATCACACATACTCTCTCTCTATCAAATTAAATTTTTATATTAAAAATTATATATATTATGAAAATAAAATAAAAAAGGTTAAAATAATTTTTTTAATTTTTTATTAGAAAAGAGAGAGAGAGAGAGAGAGAGAGAGAGAGAGTGGTGGGATGTGTGACCCATGACGTGTGCGTGCAGTGAGGGATGGAGAGAAGGGTCAGAGAAAAAGGGAATGATTCAGTGTGGGTATGTTTTGAAATTTTTTTGGTTTAAAGAAACAAATCTGAACCATGTATTTCTTGTAGGGTGACGTGGCTCTATCTGAGCCGTCACCTAAAAGAACAGTTGGAGAGAGTGACTAGAGAGGATCCAAACTCCACTTTAATAGAGGTGACTTCAACCACTTCCTTCTTCTTAGGAGGTGGGCGTCAACCACTTCCTACTTCGTAGGAAATAGTCAAGGTTTCTCTTTATTCATGCATATTATTTATTTGATAAAAAATAAAAACCAAGTCAACTACTGCCACCTAGATTCTAGCGCATTCCTGTCTCGACACTTGACTTGCTGGAGCAGTGCCATGTCATCCTTCTTGCCACATGGCATTCTGCCAAAAAGGTACAAACAATGCCCGCTTCAAGTGTATCATTTAGATATCTAGCATATATTTGAATTAGGATTAGATTTCCCCCCATCTTCTCGCCATGATCCTTGCACCTCTTTAATACCTATCTTTGAGACGATAGGCCTCAAGGGATGTTTGACGTTCATCCTTATAGCGTCACTACCCATTCTGTCACAACCGCTGTTAGGAAGTTGACAGTTGTGTCCCTTTTTGAATTTTTAACCCTTGCCACCAAGACATGCCGCAAAGACTTCATAGAGAAGCTATATCACCAACGCTTTGCAACTTCCTTTCAATTTCTATTATTTCCTTTCTCTACCACAGCTTCTTTCCATTCCATTCAAAATTTCAAAAGTCCTCATTTCCTTGCTGCCATGGCTACAAAGAAAGCTCCCACTTCTAAAAAGGATCCCAGCAACATTGGGTCTCTTGTTGACGATCTTCTTAAAGACAAGAACCCCAAGATTTACATAGAATTTCTAATAGATCTTCCTTCTCCCATGTGATCTTCTTTGCATTGCAAGCTAGGGCTTCGGCATAGGGTCCAACTCCTTTACCATATTATTGTGAGTAAATTTGTAAACATAAAATTATGGGCCTCTAACACTTCTTGTAAACAAATGCTGTGGTATGCCTCAAAATGTGTATACCATATGCATCGATGTTAGACATTTTTATGGCACATGTTATGTATTTTTGTAGTATATGTTACAGATTTTATTTAGTAAAGTTACGACAAATTGTAGTTAAGAAATGAAGTTAAAAAATAAAGTTACACATTTTATGGCATTGTTACTTATTTTTGTGGTAATATTATATATTTTTTTTTGTTAGAAAATGTTTGAATAAAAAAATATATAACTTCACCACAAAAATGCACAACATTATCACAAAATATGTAATTTCATTTCAGAATAATCAGAATCACAAATAATCATAACTTTATCAAAAAAATTACGTAACAATTTTTACAACAATACATAACATACAACACAAAAATACATAATAAGATGTATATGATACACCATTTTTCCAAACTTCTATACTTTTGGCGGGACTAACTCTCCTTCATACCTTCATCTCTTCATGCATCTCCATATTCCTCTTGTGAGCTCTAATTCGAAGCCGCACCAATAATCCGAATTGTCTATCTCGTAGGCACTGTAATAAAAATCATCCATATAAAAAATCAGCTCTATTGGACAACTATAAACACATGAACAAATCACAATCAACTTGTTTGGTTTTGATTGATTTTTTGAAAATTAAATTTATTATTTTTCGTATTTTTTATTTTTGGTGCATTTTTTTAATATTTTAAGTAATGTTTTTTTTAATTTTTAGATGCACATAACTTAGATGCAGCTAAAATATAAAATACTTGTAAAAAAACTATTTTAAAAAATCAATAAATAAATAAGAATGCAAAAATGTATTGAATTTTTATATTTTTTTTATATGTTTTGTATTTAATGAGGTTTTAAAGATTTTTTTTTCATAAATATTATACTTTTTAAGTGTATCTACGTTAGGTGAATCTAAAAAATAAAAAAATACAAAAAACAAAAAAACTCAATTTTCTGAAAAGTGAGTTGAATTTTCTAAAACCAAACAAGGTGATTTTGTTTTATAAAATAAATAGCAAATATGATTATGAACTTAAACTATTTATTTTATAAAACAAAATGTGATTTATTCTTATTTTTATAATTGTCTGATGAAACTGATTTTTTGCATGAATGACATTTATTGCGGTACTTACGAGATAGACTGTTTGGATCATCCGTGTGAATCCAAATTGAGACTGACGAGAAAAATATTAGGATAAATTACACTGATACCCCTTTAAGGTTTGAGTTTGATACAGATTCCTTTTCCACCTTTCAAAAATTACACTGCACCCCTTGTCAGTGTATGGCATTTAACTGGGTTAACAGAAAACATAAATTTACTTTAATACCCTCACACTTAAAAGGAAAATTACCAAATTATCTCACCTAATAACAAACTTTTCTTTCCATAGAACTCTCACTGCTCCCTCTCTTCCATTCGTCATCTCTCTCTGAGACCACCCTCCATAACCCATCTCATTCATGTTGAAATTTCAGTGCTCTTTTGTTAGTTATGACTTGTGGGTGCCTACGTTTTGTTGACTAGGTGTTGATTTTACCATTTGCTTTTGAGATTTTGCATTAGTTGTTTTGCAACAAAAACTCTTAAGCATTTGTTAGTAAAAATTATGTTGGGTCTAGATTGACAGCAATCAAACAATAATAATAAACTAAACAATTTATACAAGAACAATCAAATTGTGGTACTGGTTCAATGCCTTAAAAGGATGAGAACTTCTTTGGATAAACAGATGGTAACAAAGTAAACAAGTAAAACAAAGTATTTTATATCAACTGATGGTAACAAAGTAGACAAGATAAACAAAAGTAATTTCAGTTTGAAATCACCAAAAAAGTTCACCCAATTACAAAGTTCAAATTACAGTGGAAGAAACTACTCCTAAGTTACAATCTAAATTACTCCTAAGTCTAAAAAACTAAGTCATTATGCTGTTGTTGATGTCTTCTCCAATCTGTCTTCTATCTATTTATAAAGTAACAATTGATAGTTTCCCATTCGAAGTATAACTGCTGAGGGCATTTTGGCCACTTCATGGAACAAAATCAACTCTTGTCCCTTATAAAATGCTAAACTGTCACACGTTGCCAATTTTCATCATTAGTAAACAATAAAAAAACAAATAATAATAATACTAATAATACAAATGTTTGTGGCCATAATTTATATTAAAAAATCAATTTATGGTCTAAATTGACAGACCAAAATCGACTGGTCACAATCAATAATATTAGATTTGGCCATGATCAACAGGTCACAATTGACAGAAAACAATTTATAATGCAAACAATGCCCCAACTCCTTAAGAATGAGAAATCTCAAAATTCTTGAAGAGTTGTATATAAAATTTATTTGCGTGGACTTTTTCACCAAAAAGACATATATAAAATATATGTTGTGAAACATGTATAAACTACTTATCACCAAAATCAAATATATTCTTTGGTCTTATATTATTCAAAGAATGTTGGATCTTTAGCCAATTTATCAAAATTAAGTCTTGGTGTGATCCACAAACCCAAAATGGGTGTTGAATGCCATAATTCATAGTTTTGCATGGCTCAAAATTTCTGAAAAATTCAACATTTTGAACAATGTCAAAAATATTAAAATCAGCATGAAGTGATTGTTCATCATCTTTAGCCATAGTTGGTTTGAAATCAAACTTTTTAACCACATTGTCTGCATTACTCTTTGAACTGAGATCTGCAAAAAAGGGCTGATTTTTTCTTTCACACATTAATGGGTTGGAAATATTTTTTGACAACCTAGAAAATACTTCTTCCTTGTGAAATTGCCCCTCCACCATGGAATTTTTATTCTCATGGTCTTCACTCGTAACAATTGATGAATTAACTTTTTCCTCATTCACAACCCTTGAAGGCTTAGGAAGAATAATTGAAAAGTCACAAATTTTGGTTTCTGTAAAAATTTTCAATGTTTCCTTCCATTGATGAATTTCGATCTCAAAAAGGTCAATTTGATTATCAAGTTGACCAATCACTCTCGTGTTTCTAACCTCAAATAATATGATAATGGCATTATTGTTTGAATTTTTGCCAATCAAGATAATCAATTTTTCTTGTAAATATAAAATTTCATTCTCACACCAATACATTTCATCTTCACAAAACCAAATCACTTCATCTATTTTTCTCGACACGTCATTTCATGCACTACTACAAAAATAGTTAAAGATCACACTTTGTCCAAAAAAAAAAAAAAGATCTCACTTTTATTAGAAGTGTGATAAAAAAAATTAGATTGATATTTTAATCACACTTAATTTGATTGAGTGTGATAATATTTATTTTTTATGTCACTTTTCAATTAAATGTGATTATATCTATATTTTTTAATAACACCTTCTAATTAAAGTGTGATTATATATACACTATTACTTTTTAATCACACTTTTTAAACAAGTGTGATTATATATATTTTTTAATCACACATTCTAATTAAAGTGTGATTATTTTTATATTTTTTAATCACACCTTCTAATTAAAGTGTGATTATATATACACTACTACTTTTTAATCACACTTTTTAAACAAGTGTGATTATATATATATTTTTTAATCACACATTCTAATTAAAGTGTGATTATATATACATTTCTACTTTTTAATCACACTCCCTAAATAGGTGTGATTGTATAAAATATTTCAATTTGATTTTTATATAAAATATATAATTCCCAAATCCGTGCCTCTATTCTACCCATGAATGACAGAGGACGACTCACTACTAGAAAAGGAGGCTTTAGACACGGAACTCTTTGCAACGGTATGAAAATCGTCGTAAAAAGTAAGATTTTGATATGGCAAAAAAAATCATCGCGAAATTAATTTTTTTGCGACAGCATTTGACTGTCGCAAAAAAGGCATCGACTAAATACCATTATTAGAGACAAAAAATCGAAGGCCGTGACAAAAAGTAATATTATACGCAACGGTACATTACTTGCCCTTTTTTTTTTTTTTTTTGCAGCGCCTTTTGTTAATCCGTCGCAAAAGATTTTATTTTGCTCATTAATAAGGATCCTTAAACTCGTCGCAAAAACTTAATCCCTAATTACCTTCGCACCCTCCCCCACCCCTTTCCTTGTTCTCGCTCATCCGTAAACTTTCAGACTTCTCTTAAGATTTAAAAAAAAAAAAAATTGTTAGCCTTATTGATGGTCATATTTGGTTTAATTTTTTGAAACTTGTTTAAGATTTTTTTTAAAGACTAAAAATTAGTTTCGTTAAAAAATTAAAAACATTTATTAATTTTTTATAACTTTACAAAAGATATGAGTAATTTTTAAAAGAGCATTGCTGGCACCTCTAGTAGGGGTGAACCCCAGCACCCCACCTCCATGTGGGGGGGCTGTGATAGCAAGGTCAAAAAAAACAAAAAAAAAACAAACAATAATGACCTGGACCTTTTTTTTTCCCACCCCCTTTGACTCCCTCTTCACATGATTGGTCACTTTTTCTTTTTTTTTTTCCTTCTCCTTCAATCACCACTTGCCACGTGTGTGTGGAGGTTGTGAGGGTGGTGATGAAAGGGGTCTGAATCATCACTCAAAAAAAAAAATAATAATAATAATTTTCAGCCAATAAAAAATCAGTGGGGTGATGGGGTCACCCCACTCGGTCCAAGGTATTTTCCTTTTTAAAAATTGAAAAATGGATCCCTATATAAAGCATGAATGCTGGGTGCTGAAAACCTAAAATGAAGTCGTTTTGAGCCATAACTCTGAACAAAACCCTTCACTTTCTCTCTATCGCACTATCTCTCCTCTCTCTCTCTCTCTCTCTCTCTCTCTCTCTCTCTCTGTGTTTCATGTCTCCGCAAAAACTCTTCAAACCCCTACCCCCTCTCTCCATCAAACCCCAAATCCCAAACCCAAACCCCAACCGGCATAACAATGAGTGAGAAGGAGAAGATGGACAAAGAAAATACACAGAGATAGAGCTCTGAACCAGAAGAAAAGAACAAAGAAAGATAAGTAACGATGGAGAGAGAAGCCGGCCGAAAGGAGACGGAAGAGACGAACGCACGCAAAGAACACTTCCACCCTTCAACCAGGTTTGTAGATTCAAACTAGGGTTTTGATTTGGGGATTTTCACTAAAAAATCTAGGTTTTGATTTGGGGATTTTCACTAAAAAATCTAGGTTTTGATTAACTCCAAAATTATGTAAAATTAGTGAACCTTAAGGAACTCTAGGTTCTTGAATTAATTATGAAAGCATGTGATTATATTGTTTTAGATTGTGAATTTTTCTCTTTTTTTTATAAACTTCTTGAATTTGAGTTGGGAAAAATATCTTCAATGCCAATTGCTTATTGTGAAATTGGGTTCTTTAATGGGTTGAACACGAATTTTTTTTTTTAATTTGTTATTCTAAAACAATTGATGTTTTTTTTTAATTTTTATTTATTTATTTAAAGGTTTGATTGTTTGATGGTACTTGATTATCGATGTGATGTTTTTTTTTTATATATATCAAATTATGTATATGGTTCATAGGATGATTATGCGGCAGATGATGAGGAATACGACGAGAAGTTGAAGAAAGAGAGTTCGGCATTTTTCTTTTTAGCTACGTGAGTTTTTAATTCCTACCTGCCTCTTTAATCACATACAGACATGATGTATATATTTATATCTGATTGTTTGTAACTTTGTGTGTAGGTGTAGCTATGTATTAAATTTATTTTCTTGTTTGTTTGTGCTGTAGATATGGAGATGGTGAGCCAACGGACAATGCTGCAAGGTTCTATAAATGGTTCACAGAGGTAAATTTGAATAATTTCAGTGTATATTGATATTATGGTTCTTTGAGAAAGTAGATTTGGGGGGGTTCATTGTTTGTTATATATGATTTTTCCTAGGGTAAAGAGAGAGGGGAATGGCTTCAGAATCTTACTTATGGAATGTTTGGCCTTGGCAACAGACAGTATGAGTACTTTAATAAGGTCTTAATTGAATTTCATCTCATCTTTTTATCAACTTAATGTATATCTATGTGTACATGTAGATGTTGCTAATTGGCTAAAAAGTTTGAATTTGTATGTTGTTGGGAAACAGATAGCAAAGGAGGTGGATGAGCACCTTGCTGAGCAAGGTATGTTTACGCTCTTCTAGTGACCTTTTTTGTCAATTTATGGAAACACTTGTTGTAATGCTTATTAGTTTGTGATGTGTACTTATTGTGCACTTGTTACCTTGAGTTGGTGTTTAATAAATACGTGTACTTATTGTAATGCTTATTAAGTGTTTAACATGTTTAATAAACCCTTGAGTTCTTGATTTTCCCTTTTGTCCGTTACTTTCAGCAACAAGTAGGTTGGTCCGATGGCAATGGAGCCCGAATTTGGAGTTTCTACTCCGCGAAACCCTTCTCAGGTTTGATGGAGCCTCTCTTTCTGAATTATTATTATTATTATTATTATTATTTTTATTATTATTATTTCTCTACATTCTATAGTTTGATTTGTTTTCTTTAATTCTTTATTACCTTCTTACTGCTTGTATTTGATTTATGCTTATGATACAAAAGTTTTGTTTTAAACATTGTCAATTCTAAACTTTGACATGTGCAGGGTATAAATTCAATAAGGGAATCTGCACAAGTCTAGTTTTGTTGTCACTACTAGTTTTGAAAAGGATTACTTCTGGTAATTTGACTTTCTAAATCAGCAACTAATATCTGCAGGGGTGGTGGTGGTGACTTGTGCACTCATTGTTTCAATGCCTGGGAAAAAAAGAAAGACAAAACTAGAAACGGAAGGAGTTCAGCAAAAAGGAAGTCTTGTTCGATATGGATTTTTAACATTAGCTAGTTCAGGTAATGAATTTTTTTAGAACTCACAAGTTTTAGAACTCAAATTTTTTAATTTTTAATTTTTATTTTTCAGACCTGTTAGAGATCTATATATATAAGTGTGAGTGAGTGAGTGTGTTTTCTCTGAAAGTTTTAAGTTGTATTATTGGTCTGTCATAAGTTGGGTCACCATACAAGAACAAAAAGGTTCTCATCCAATTCCCATTTGTAGCATTGCTCTGTTTTTGTTGATGTGCAGAGCATTATGAAACTCTGCTTACATAGTGTTGGGTCACCATACTATTTTTGTATTATTGGACTATCCTTTTCTCTTTTTTCTTTTTTTGTCTCTTTTTGTAGCTTTTAATTTTTGGTGGTGGCAAAATAAGACACACTCATAGTCAGTAGCAGAACTTCATATAATTGGATTAGAATTATATGACATAATTGCTTCTTTTTATTTTATTTTTATTTTTTTTATATCATAATAATGTGCTAGGCTTTAGAAGCTTAGGTTGCTGTTAGAGAGGAGTTGTATTAAGATGTTACACCAACAACTCAGTTCCTACCCTTTTAGCAGTAAGTTTGTATTTGTGAGTGGGTGGTGGCCACCTTCTTTGGTTTGAAGCTTTCCATTGTTTTTGTCAAATATTATCATTGTATGTGGTTAGTAGTTTTTTTTGGGTGAATATGTGGTTAGTAGTTGCTGATTGATTAGAACTGAAAGTGCAGGAAATATGCGGAAATGATGTACCTCTGAGCAATTACAATGGGAAATAAGCAATTACAATGGGAGGTTGTTCTGATTGTGAATGTTGCTTCAAAATGGCAAGTGACTTTATATATCCTAGTTAGTCAAATCTATTATATTTACATGGTTAATTTGCCTCTTCTTCTTCTTCTTCTTCTTCTTCTTCTTCTTCTTCTTCTTCTTCTTCTTCTTCTTCTTCTCTCTTTTCTTTTGATAATCATTCATACTTAAAAAATTCTTTGTTTTTGTTTTTGTTTTTGTTTTTGTCCTTGCTGTTAATTACTTTATTGATCTTTGGGCCATATTCTTCTTCTTTTATTTCCCTAGGAATATTCAGAGCTCTTTGGATTTATTCATAATGCTACTTCTTTCTTGAAACCTACTTCGTTGCTTGGCATATGACTTGTTGTTTATTGTTTGTTTGAGTTTACAAAGATAATATAGACTACAAAGTTCTTTTAATCATATTCAAGTTGTTCAATTCAAACTAACATAAACTTTTCTCACTTTTTTTGGCTCCCTTTTGCAGTGGCTTAACACAATCAAACTACAAAGAATTGAACATTTTATATGAAAAATATAAAGATCAAGGTCTGTTAGTTATTCAACTCCAGTTATTTGTATGTTTCCTTTCTATAATTTCAAAGAGTTTGAGGGGTCTTAATCTTAGGAATCAACTAATGCAATGGAGAAGGTCGGAGGTATGCTTTTTATGCTTCCATGAATGTCTCATTTCAGCATCATTTGTTTCCTTAGCATGGTTGTCAATATTACTAAGCTATACTGATGGTTCACTACTGATGGAGAATAAAAAGGAGTCCATTGAAAAAAATGGAAGATTAGAATTTTAGTTTATTTGTGAATTTTAATTTATTAATGAAATCGAATTTGTTTAGGATTTTATTTTTAGTTTATATTTGTGTCCTTGTTGGAATTTATTCGTTTGGTTTGCCTATATATTGCTTTGGATGAACTATTACATCTAGAATTAAAAATTGTTTATGAAGATGCTGATGAATTTTTGAAATTAAAAATTCTTTTACTGTTGTAGCATTCTAGTAATTGCCCTTTTTGGGCAACTTACTGATAAGTCCCATGTACTAAGTTCAAAACCCAGCTAATCCCAAAACAAAATACTTGCACCAATTAGTCCAATACATTTTTAATTGTTACCAAAAAATCCTTTTTTTTTTTTAATTTACAGACATTGTTCACATCTTACTACCGTCGGACTTCCGTCAAACGGTCGCCGGAGACTCGTCGGAATGTTCAACATCGCCGGAGACTCGTCGGAATGTTTAAAACATGTTATGAAACTGTAAAATTTTACAGTTCTAAAAAATGTTATAAAACTGCAAAATTTTACAGTTTTAAACCATGATTCATTCCAGCACCAAAAAAAAAAATTGAAACTGCAAAATTTTACAGTTTTCACCGCCTGTAACTAAAACTCAAAAATTACTTGTTCAGAATTTGAAAATTTTCTCATTACAAATCTGTGTGATATCTGTACAAATCTGAGTCATTACAGATCTGTTTCAATGATATTATAAATCTATTTCATCATCAACAACAACAACCATAGATCAACAACTATCCCAAAAAAAATCTGTAAATAGAGAGAGAAAGAGAGAGAAATTGACAAAGATATATAAACAAATCTGTTCAATCTAAGCACAGATCTGAGGATGAGCGTCTTCTTGTTCTTGTTCTTCATCGTCTTCTTGTTCTTGTTCTTGTTCTTCATCGCCTTCTTGTTTGACTTTAGGACTGAGATTAGGGTTAGAGGAGGAGACGTAAAGAGGGAAGCAAAAAGCAGAGAGAGAGAGAGAGGGGAAAGGACTTTTGGGTGTACTCAAAAAGTTATGGGATTAAATGGTGTCCACATGTTCCACATGGGACTTATGGGTAATTTCCCCTTGCTTTTTTGTAGATGGATTTTTATGGAATGGGCCAAATGAGGGGTTTTGGTTTCCTTATTGGTTTTGAATTGTTGTGTTTTATCAGTGCCACTGTTTTGTCAAAGCTGGATACTCATGATCATGTCATTGGCAAGATGGAACCAAATTATTGACGCTTGGATTGATGAGTTGGATGATGGTTTTATAAAGATGTACTTTGATGATATTTTTTGTATGACTGATTGAGATAATTTTTATGCACTATTTCCCCAATTCCGTATAATGTTTTATGGATGTGTTGATTACAATATATTGAATATGTAAAAATTGTGATCCTGTGTCATGCTATATTTCAAGTTGCGTTCTTGGTTAAATTGTTTGACCCTGCGGTGTGTAATGCAGAATCAGTCCCACTCACACCCCCCCCAAAAAAAAAAGAGTAAAAGGTGGCATTTTTTTGAAAAAACGCCACTAAATGATGTGTGTCAAATGTTATTTCTGACGAAATTGTAAGCGGCTGTCAAAGTTTTTAGCGACGTTTTTCAAATGTTGTAAAGATATTGCAACGGCTGTATCAGCGACGAAAATATTAAACGTTGCTGTAATCTTTTATGGCATTTTTCAAGATTTTACCGGCATTTTTAGAACGCCGCTAAAACTCAAAATTCCTGTAGTGATGTGATCTAAATATTATTAATCACACTTAAAATGTGTGATCTCAATATTTTTAATCACACTTAAACGATGTGATCTAAATGTTATTAAGCACACTTAAAAGGTGTGATTAAAAATGAGCCCTTTTAATCACACTCCTAAAATCACACTTTAATAAAATTTAAAAGGTGTGATTAAATAACATACATCACACAAAAAAAGTGTGATCTTTATCTGTTTTTGTAGTAGCGATGGAAATCCACTCATTGGAACATCATGTGACTGTGTTTTCATACCGTATTTCAGATCTTCTTGTACTTTATCTTGCCTTCGAATTCTTGTCATCATTCCAAATTAAGAAGAGGTCCCACTGGGCGTGTCAAAAATTGTTTATAAAAATTATGTTGGGCCTAGATTGACAGCAACCAAACAATAATCTTAAACTAAACAATTTAAACAAATTGTGGTACTGGTTTGAATGCCTCAAAAGGATGAGGAATTGATGGTAACAAAGTAGACAAGATAAACAAAAGTAATTTCAATTTAAAATCATCAAAGTTCACCCAGTTAAAAAGTTCAAATTACAGTGGAAAAAACCACTCCTAAATTACAATCTGAACTACTTCTAAGTCTAAAAAACTAAGTTGCTATGCTATTGTTCATGTCTTCTCCAATTTGTCTTCCGTTTATTTGTAGAGTAACAATTGACAGTTTCTCATTCGAAGTATAACTGCTAGAGGCAGTTTGGCCATTTCATGAAACAAAATCAACTCATGTCCCTTATAAAATGTTAAAGCTGCCACATGTTGTCAACTTGCCACCATTTTCCAAGCCCATTTCCATCCTCTGTAAACAATAACAAAACAAATAATAATACTAATAATACAAATGTTTGTGGTCATAATTTATATTAAAAATAATTTATGGTCTGAATCGAAAATCAAAATTGATAGGTCACAATCAATAATATTAGATTTGGCCATAATCGGCAGACCACAATCAATTGAATTTGACCACAATCGATCGGTCACATTTGACAGAAAACAATCTATGGTGCAAACAACATATTACATGTTTGATTAATTGATTCAAAGAAGTAATTTTCTCTCAGCATGAAAGCCTGATTTGATTTGTTAGGTGATGATGTGGTAATGCATGGTGGTGATGTGGAGCAAGAAGAGAATGATGATTGATTGTTGTTTGTATGGAAAAAAAAAATACACAAAGGAGGGAAATTAAGAAACGGTAAAACTAGAATTACAAAAATGACAGTTAACATTAACAAAAGCCATTAGTCGGAATTTTTAGAATGTAAGGGAGGTTTAATTTTCATTTAAAGGGTGTCCGTGTAATTTATCCAAAATATTAAGGAATATGACGAGAAGTATGGAAGCAGCTTATCCCATATGTGGCAGTGCATTAATATAGAGTCAACTTGACTTTTGGAGTTAGACAAAGTACTGAATGTCCAAATTATAATGTCATTACTGATGACGTCTCGGAAGTAGGAGTGCAATTTAGGCGGGTTTAATTCGAGTAATCTGAATTTAGTTTGAATTTTTTTAGGGTCCGAATAAGATATTTTTAAATTCGGTATGGATTTGGACAAAAATACAGAAATTCGAATTAAATTTGGATGGATTTAGGCAAAAACGTCAAATAACTCGAGCAATCCAAAACCTGAATTATACATATAAAAGGGGTGTTTGGAAAGATGAGTTTGAGGCTAAAATAACCTCAAACTAAAAAAAAGCCAAAAAACTCCTAACTTAACACTTTATAAAAAATAAAAAATAAATAAAAAAATAGCTGAAACCGTGGGATAGTGTAGGCACATCCTACACTGTCACACTGAAAAGTTGTCCCATCTCTTGGTAAACGACGATTTTGCCCCTTTACATTAATTTTGAAAAATGTGATGTTAGGGATAAATTTGTCATTTTAACTTTAATCATCATTTCAACATATTTTTCAATACAACAACTCAAATAAAAATTCATCCCATCTTTCCAAACACAAAAAGTAAGGCGTGGGCAATGAGTTATGTGGCGTTTGATGGCACACTTTGCACTTTGCACAGACACAAAGGCGCCATGAGGGTGCTTTCCTATTTGCATAGGACATGTTGGAGTGATGACGTGGATCCGACGTGGAATACAGTCAACTCTACGTGGTAGTGATGTGGCATTCGTTGGCGATGAGTTAACCAACCGATCGAACGATTGCGTGTCCAATCTGGAGCGGTTTGATCATAGTCGTTGATTGGAGATGTGCTCGATTGTACAAATGAGATGGCACCCGATTGTGATCAGGTGTGATCAGTCAAGGAAGCTGTTCGGTGTGAGAATGATCTGCACCATAGATCGTCGATCCAATGGTTAGATCTTCGATCCAACGGTTAGATCTGATCGGATGCGATCAAGGGACATGACCATTCGATTAGATGCATTAAGGCCTATAAATAGGCTGCGAATTCAACCATTTCAATCCATCCAAAAATTTACAAAGCATTCTTGTAATTCTCTCTGTCTCTCTCTTTCTCTCCCCCTCTTGATTTAGAGTTTTTGATCAAGAGTTTCTTAAGCACATTTCTACTTTTCTTGCTGGTAATCAAGTTCTGCAGATTTGATTATTAGTGTCTTGATTTTCTTGATTATATCAAGAGTATTTTGATCTACTGTCGTCAGTGTAGACACCGGTAGGCTTAATCTTTAGATTAGGTTTCATTGTATCCTGGAGGAAAATTTGCTGTAACCCTTGCACACTTTTTGGTGGGTGCAAATATTGTCTTTAGGAAAGTGACTATGTAACGCGACTTGAAACACCAAATTTCTGTTCTACATAGACAAGATCGTCGCCATATTTTGAAAACCCGAAGACCACCAACTGAAGAATTCAAGACAAATTGTTTCAACAATCTAAAGACAATATTTGGATATGGTGATGTCTATTTAGAAAATGACTCAAGATTTCATGAAGCTTAATAAATTTGATGGAGGAAATTTTCGACGCTGGCAAAAGAAGATGCACTTTTTGCTCACCACTCTCAAAGTGGTCTATGTGCTGACTACCCCCTATTCGACAGAGCAAGAAAACGAGACTATGGAGCAAACCTGTACCAGAACCAAATGGGAGAATGACAACTACATTTGCCGACGACACAATCTGAATGCGCTGTCGGACTCTTTGTTTGATGTGTATCAATATCTAGAAACGGCAAAGCAACTCTGGGACATATTATAGTCAAAGTACCTCACCAAGGATGCCACTAGTAAGAAATTTCTTGTTAGTAATTTTATGTGTTTTACTATGATTGATACAAAGCCCATTATGGAACAATTCCATGAGATCCAACATATTCTTAGTCAGTTTCGACAAAAGAATATGAATATGGATGAATCTATTGTAGTTTCATCTATAATAGAGAAACTGCCATTTTCTTGGAAGGAATTTAAGAAAACTCTGAAACACAAAAACAAAGATCTTACTTTAGAGAAATTGGCTCAACACGTCCGAGTTGAGGAAGAGTCAAGGCTTCTTGAAAGTAAAGATAACCAATTGGCTCAGACTTCCAAGATTCACATAGTGGATGATGGCAAGAGGGTTAACAAAAAGAAGCGTACACGCGACCCCCAACCTGAGAAAGATACTAAGAAGCCTAAAAGCACTTGCTAGCACTGTGGCAAACCAGGGCACATCAGAAATGAATGCCGGTCATACAAGAACAAGTTCGTGGCTGTTGTATTCGAGGTGAACGTGCTCAAAGATGTTGGTGGCTGGTGGATTGATTCAGGAGCAACAAGGCACATCTGCAACAACAAGAGCCGTTTCACTACTTATGAACAAGTGAGTGATGGAATAGTTCTCTACATGGGTAACTCTTCAACTGCTACTATCAAATGCAAAGGAACGGTGGATCTAGAGTTCACATCTGGAAAAGTCTTAAGTCTTAATGATGTTTATCATGTACCTGATCTTAGGAAAATCTTGTATCTGAAAGCCTGCTTAATAAGCGTGGTTTCAAGTTAGTATTTGAGTCGGACAAATTTGTCCTATTTAAGGGTGGGATTTTTGTTCGGAAGGGCTACATATATCAGGAAATGTTCAAACTTAACGTTATCAATAATACATATGTTTCTGCTTATATTGTTGATTCTCTTTCTTTATGGCATGCTCGTTTAGATCATGTTAATACTAGAAAAATGCATGATATGGTTAATTTACATTTAATTCCTAAGTATGATATAGATATATTTGAAAAAATGCAAATTTTGTGTACAATCTAAAATTACTCACATTCCATTTCCAAAAGTAGATAAAAACCACATCTCTGCTTGAACTTGTGCATAGTGATGTATGTGACATGCATAGTATCCCCACTAGAGGTGGTAAGAAATATTTTGTAACATTCATTGTTGATTTTTTTAAGTACTGTCATATCCATCTTTTGCATTCAAAAGATGAGGTGTTTGAGAAATTCAAGATTTTTAAGACAAAAGTAGAAAATCAGTATAATGTCAAAATAAAGAGACTTAGGTCTGATAGAGGCGGTGAATTCCATTTTTAGAATATTGTGAAAATGTTGGTATTATTCATGAGAAGTCTACACCCTACACACCATAACAAAATGAAGTAGCTGAAAGAAAGAATAGGACATTAACAGCAATGATTAATGCTATGCTTTCTTACTCCAGTTTAGGTTCTGATTTTTAGGGTGAAGCCTTGTTCACTGCCTGTCACATACTCAATAGAATTCCTCTCAAAGGAAGAAATGTTACTCCTTATGAACTTTGGAAAAACAAGAAACCTAATTTAGGTTACTTGAAAACATGGGGTTGTAGAGCAATAGTCAGATTGCCTGAACCTAAAAGGAAGAAATTAGATGAAAATGGAATTGAGTACATATTCCTTGGCTATGCTATACATAGAAAAGCATATAGGTTTTTGGTAATAGAGCCCAATGGTTCAGTGGAAACAAATACCATCAGTGAATCACGTGATGCGGTATTTTATGAGAATCGTTTCACAATCATTCCAAGGTTGGATTCTAATCAAGGAAATGAATCAACTCCTTTGATTCTATAGAGGAAAATGATTGACATGAACACATTGAGCCTAATGAACCTAATGAGCCTGTTGAGTTAAGGAGGAGTAAGAGGGATAGGACTGAGAAGTCATTTGACCCTGATTTCATTGTTTACCTTGTAGAAGGAACTAGGAAAGCTTATTGTAAGCAAACAATGATTTCATTGAATATGGATTCAGATCCATCAACCTTTGAGGAGGCTATGAAGTCTCAAGATGTTGCTTTCATGAAAGATGCAATAAACGATGAGATGGATTCTATCATGGGTAACAATACTTGGATACTTGTTGATTTGCCATCTGGATCCAAAACAATTGGTTGTAAATGGATTTTCAAAAAGAAAATGAAAGTTGATGGCACAATTGACAGGTTCAAAGCAAGATTAGTTGCTAAGGGTTTTACTCAAAATGAGGGTATTAATTATTTTGATACATATGCTCTGGTGGCCAGAATCGCCACCATTCGAGTGTTGATTGCCTTAGCCTTAATGTACAAGCTTGAAATCCATCAAATGAATGTTAAGATCACTTTCCTAAATGGAGAGTTAGATGAGGAAATCTACATACAACAATCGGAACGATTTGTTGTACAAGGTCAAGAACACAAAGTGTGTAAACTCGTGAAGTCACTATATGGACTGAACCAAGCTCCAAAATAGTGGTATGAGAAATTTGACAAAGTAATAATGTCAAATGGTTTTAAGATACATGAATCTGATAAGTGTGTGTGCAGTAAGTTTACTGGCAATAGAGGTGTATGTAGATGACATGCTTATTTTTGGTACTGACAACAATGTCATTGAAAGTACTAAAAGTTTCTTGTCATTTAGCTTTTAGTATGAAAGACATGGGCTTGGCTGATATAATTCTGGGTATTAAGATCAAACGAGAGGACAATAATTTGATTCTTACCCAGTCGCACTATATTCAGAAAATTCTTAAAAAATTTTAATCAATATAATTGTACACCCATGTCTACACCTTTTGATTCAAATTTAAAATTATATCCTAATACTAGAAGAGCTGTTAATCAACTAGAATACTCAAGAGTAATAGGTAGCCTGATGTATGCCATGACTTGCACTAAACCTAATATTGCATTTGCAGTGGGAAAACTTAGTAGATACACTAGTAATCCCAGTAGTGTGCATTGGTATGCTGTTAATCGAGTACTTAGGTACTTGAGGAAAACAATAGACTATGGAATAATCTATAATGGCTATCTAGTAGTGTTGGAAGGATTTATGGATGCTAGTTGGATAACTGACCGTGAAGATCACTCATCCACGAGTGGTTGGATTTTTACTCTTGGAGGAGGAGTTATCTCTTAGGGTTCTAAGAAGAAAGCATGTATAACAAACTCAACCTTAGCATCTGAGTTTGTAGCATTGGCTTCTTGTAGCAAAGAGACAGAGTGGCTAAGGAATCTCTTGTTAGAGATTAAGATATGGCCAAAACCTACGCCACCAATATCTTTGCATTGTGATAGTGAAGCAACTTTATCACGGGCCTATAGCCATGTCTATAATGGAAAGTCCAGGCATATAAAACCGAGACATAGCTGTGTTAGGCAGTTAATCACAGAAGGTGTGATTACCATTAGTTATGTAAAGTCAAGTGAAAACTTGGCTGACCCCTTAACAAAGGGACTTGTAAGGGATTTGGTGTGGAAAACATCACAAGGGATAGGTCTTAAGCCCACTTAACATAATCATTCCTGGTGGAAACTCGACTTAACGCTTGAAGAAACATCAAGTCTTGAGTTCAATAAGCCCAAGTACACCATATGTCGTGATTGCAAGCACTTAGTTTTATTTTATTTTCATCCCAAGGTTAAAGTGCTTGGTACCTATAATGGGGGTGTTTGGGAAGGAAGTTTATATGAATGTCATAGATGATCAAATATATCTGTGTGTGTGTGTGTGAATATCATAATCAAAATTATTTTCCCAAATCAAAATCATTCAAGATGTTCATGAAATCCTTTAAAATAGAGAAATTTTGGAGATATTAGAAGCAATATGAATGGAATGGCAAGTACCCAAACTTGTCTGGAGACCGTGAAAGCAGAAAAAGAGAAATTGAGAGACTAGAAGAAAGAGAGAGAGGCAAAGAGAGAAACCGAGAGACTAAAAGAACGAGGGAGGCAGAGAAAGAGAAACAGAGAGAGTAGACTGACCTTGAAATCACATTGGTGTGTAGCTTGACGTCGTCGATACACCGGTGGAGGATGAACGAAGGCTCAATGATACTTCGTGAAAGAAATGTTGATGGACTAGGGCACAAAATTGTAATCAAGGAGTTGAACGGTTTTTTTGGGACTGATTCTGATATGTATTCACCAAATAATAATAATAATAATAATAATAATAATAATTCTAATAAGCGCGAAATGAGAATTTGTTTGGCGCCTTTATTTTGTTTGGCTTATTGTAGCGGTTGTGTTCAAACCGTCACTACAAAAAATATATGGCAGCACTTTAAGGAAAAAATGCGGCTAAAAGTTTTATTTGTAATGGTGGTCAACAACTGTCACAATAGCCCATTTATAGTAGCATTTTTCGGGCCGCTGCAATAAAAAACACTGGTAAAACTTGATTTTCTTGTAGTGAAAGCATTGAGGTAGAAGATCAACAGAGAGCTATTAATTTGGATGAATTGTAGCAACTTCATATTCTTTTGCTTGTAACTTAGATAAAATTTGATTAGAATAGGGAGAGATTTCAAAAAAACTAGAAAGAACACAATCAATTTGCTGTGAAATTCCATGTATTCTTTTTTCCTTATCCTCTAAGCATGTAAGTGAAACATAATAAAAACCAAATAAGTGGCAAAATGAGAAAGGGAAACTATTAAACATGGATTGGAAGGCTCACATAATAGGAGATTAATTTATGATTCCTTAAAATGCATCTTTCACATCATAGAATAAAGAACTAAGATTTCAGTTTCTATGATTGTATTTTCTGTTTGTTCTTGAGTTTGGTCTGAAGTTTCATGATAATGGTAAGCAACTAGCTGAGTAACTAATACAGGGTATTAAGACAGAACTTTAGATTTGATATAGTTGTGGAAGAAAGAAAGGGATATAAGTTTGGTATCAGTAATTGTTCCATATCTTGTGAAATGTAAATGGATTTTTTCACAATCTATCTTGCCCATGCTTATATACCCCCTAATTGTGAACGGTGTAAATTACTCGTTTTTTTTTTTTCACCCAGAAAAATCATCTTATAATGAAATCTCAACAAGTCCTCTAATCTATATTTCAAAGAATTGAATGAAACTAGTGAATAATTTGAAACATCTTTTAAGTTGAAATGATATATAGGAAAAGGATAGATATGAACAATGCAATTCTTTATTATCAAGCATTAAATTTGTTTTACTAGTGATATATTTCATTGTTATATTGGTTCATTCTTCCTTACAGGAACAATCAAAAGCTAACATATTTGTCTTACTAATGATACATTTCATTATTATATTGGTTATTCTTTCTTATAGGAGCAATCAAAGGGTAACATCGCGAACAGAGAAAGGATGTATACAAAACACAGGTGTGGTTCTAGGTCAATCCCTGTTAGAGTAGAAAAATTGGTACGTATCCTTGCACTTTAAGAATTAAATGGACCAATATAAGTTATATGAACTTACGTCACATTAATGGGATGCACCATTTGTGAATTAGCCTTAAAATTAATTTTTTGTTCTCGTAATCTCGAAAAAAAAGTCTGTTGGAGGGGTAAATTTTATAATTGATCTAATTGTAAATTGGTGAGTTACTAATGTTTTTAATCTTTTGTATAATTAATTAATTACTAAAGCTTTTAATTTATTTTTTTGCAGATTGGATTGGGGTGGCATTTTTGACGTGCAACAATGATCTAATTTGCTTGAATGTTCAATTTTGTTTGATAAGGATACACATACTTTGTGGAGTTGCACTAGTTATTGTTGGATTTTTGGTAAAATTGAACAAGTTATAACTTTTGGATATTTTGTGGATATTTCACTATTTTATTGTATTAGGATGAAATTATTTGTGATGATGAATGGATATTTTCATTTTGTTAATTCGTAAATATGTTGATAACATGTTAGGTTAAGTTGTGATGGAATTGTTATATTCAACAGGTTTCAACATGAACAGGGTTATATTTGTTGAACTAAAATTTAGATTTTGATAAAATAGGTATATAATATGAAAAAAAATATTATGAAATTATTGACAAAATTTTCCATCCCTAAAGAAGGCTCTTTTGTCTCTTATTTCGCTTAAGTGGATGATTAATTTTGTCATGAATTTTTTATTTCGTCACTAAATGCATTTGTCGTGACAAAAAATATTGTCACATTTTGTCACTATTATCCTCAATGTGTGACGAATTTTTTTTGACATTATTTTATCATTTTTAATGATGAATTTGTTTTTATCTCTATTGGTAGCTTCTTTGAAAAAAAAATTTCGTCTTCGTTTATATTAAAGGTGACAAAATTATTTTGTCTCAATTTCTTATATTTATGACAAAATAATTGTGTCTCTAATTTCTCCTTTAATGACAAAATATTTTATCGCTAATTACTTACAAGCATGTTCCCAACAGAGTGTATTTGAGACAAAAAAATTCATCACAAATTTATCATTTTTAATGATGAATTGGTTTTTATCTCTATTGGTAGCTTCTTTGACAAAAAAATTTCATCTTCGTTTATATTAAACGTGACAAAATTATTTCGTCTCTATTTCATATATTTATGACAATATTTTTGTCTCTAATTTCTTACTTTAATGACAAAATATTTTATCGCTAATTACTTACAAGCATGTTCCCAACAGAGTGTATTTGAGACAAAAAAATTCATCACAAATTTATCATTTTCAATGACGAAATTGTTTTTTCGTCTCTACGACCCTTTAGCGACGAGGCTTTGGCGACAAAACGGGTGACGAAAAATTTTCGTCGTAATTAGTTTGGGTGACGAAATATATATATTTTGGGACAAATTTGTTTCGTCTTTAAATCCCAAATTTGTTGTAGTGAGTCTTACCATGTGAGGAATGTTTCACAAACAATGTGTGATCTGTCTGACTCTGTTTGAAGCCATATTTAAGCATAGCCTGCGTGAATCTCTCAAACCAGGCCCTTGGAGACTTTTTGAGACCATATAATGACTTCTGAAGCCTACATATTTTGCCTTCGGTCTGATGATCCTTAAAACCAGGAGGAATGCCTATATATACCTCTTCTTCGAGGTGACCATGGAAAAATGCATTATTTACATTAAACTGATGAAGTGACCAATCTAGATTAACTACTAGAGAGAGAAGTACTCTGACCGAATTCATCTTAGCCACTAGTGCAAAGGTCTCCTGATAGTCAACACCATATGTCTGAGTGAACCTTTTTGTCACAAGTCTAGCCTTTTTAACGCTCAATAGACCCATCCGCTTTGTGTTTCACAGTATATACCCATTTGCATCCCACAGGTCGTTTGCCCCCTTAGGTAACTCAGTCAATTCTTAAGTGTCATTCTTCCTAAGTGTTTTCATTTCCTCAATAATGGCAAGTTTCCATTCAGAGGTAGCAAAAGCATCCTGAAAATGGTTAGAAATGCTAATAGAGGAAATATTTGACACAAACGCTCTATAGGAGGACTATAAATGAGAGTAAGACACAAAATTTGAGATAGGATGTTGAGTACAAGACCTCACACCCTTTCTCTTGGCAATAGGAACATCAAGATCAATGAACTCAAGAGATTCAAAGTTACCTAGATTCTCATCAGAAGCAAGAGATGGCAGTGGAGGAGCAAAAGTGGTCCCTTATATCCAATTAACTTTATGTTTGTCTTTGTCCCTAGCATAAACTTGCCCTTCCCTATCCTTGGTGACATTGGGTTCTGTAGTCCCAGTAGGAGGTGGTGGTGCAAGAACAACTGGTTCCACTATAGGAATCACAGGAATCACGTCATACCAAGGCTCCCCCTGAAGGGAGGACTGGGACACCAGAAAGGACAAGAAATAGGATTGAGACTCAAAAAATGTGACATTTATGGACACAAACCACTTACGAGAAGGAGGGTGGTAACCCTTATACCACTTTTGAGTATGAGAGTACCCAAGGAAAACACATTTGAGGAAGCGAGGATCCAACTTACCGCAAGTAGGAGAGTGATTGTAGACAAAACATACGTAGTCAAATATTTTTGGAGGAATAGAAAACAACCTTGGAGGACTTGAAGGGGCGCTTGTTTTTGCAAAACTTGGATAGGAAGACGATTAATAAGGATTATGCCATCAGCTAAAACTGAGCACGCAGTTTTAACATCGTCAGAGAGAAACACATCTGATGTCTTTGGTAAATTTTTTTCTAGCTCTTTAATGTTGACGCCCCTCAAAGCCTCTAAAACCAAAGTGTCAAGAATATGACAACTTTTCTCATGTGTCAACTCCAAGGTAAGCTGCGTTTTACAATCTTCCTGGTTTCAATGGACAACATATCAGACATGATTGAAATCGATCACTTGAATTTTAAAAGTCGAACACTTAAAATTTAAGAAAGTGAAAATAATATAGAACCTTTAAAAAAATCTGATAAATAAACCAAAGTGAAACAGAAAAATGAGCTCCAACTACTAAATTAACAAACAATTGAGTGTTGAGAACACATCATGCTGAAGCAGCAACACATGTCAGCAGAATTACAGATATGGGCAGAACCAGATTTCATACAATAAAACATAAAGTACTAATTATGATGTTAAATTTAGCACGAACTCTTTTGAATGTTAAAAAAAAATGACTCTAAAAGAAATGGACAAACAATAATGACAAATTTGTACGAGTTCAGCAGAGAAGTCAAGAACATAAAAACTTCTGAGTTCGTACCTTTAAAGGCTTGTCATAATTCCTAAACACCTCCAATGCACTTGCTATGTCTTCAGGGCTGATATCATCCAACTACATCCACAAAATTAACAATCAACTTAGCACGATTCAGTAAATTATCTTTGGAAATAAGTTAATAGAACAATGTAAAATAATCCTATCTAGAATAATTGGACAAGATTATCACATACACACTGAAGAAAATTATACCTCGGGATCAAAAATAGGAAAAATCCATGGACAATGAACCTACAACGAAAAGTATGAACAAAATATTAAACTTCCTGAAAAAAAATTATATCTAAAAAATAAATAGACAAACAAAGAAAGATAGGAAAAACAAATAAAGAAAGCCATACAGGCAGTCATGACACTCTAAGGGTAACAGTGGCACTACCAAGGTAATTACGACAAAGACAAGACAACTGCCACAAAAATTATCTTTGTCCACAAAGGGTGAAACAATTCCCAATTTCAGTCTCAATTCTTAGGTAGTCAGCTGATGCAATCCACAAGTAGAGCAAGAAAAAGCCATGTTCAAGAAGTGGCAATATTTGGAAATTGCCATGGTTTCAAGCTACAAACGTCATTAAAATCTTATTTTAGTTTTTAGATTGGGTATTTTGGTAATTTTCATATTTGCTATCATGGGCTATAGAGATTGCCCATGGATTGTCTTGCAGGTAAAGTTATTTAATTAGTTTTTATTTATGTTTCTTATTTGGTCTTAGAGTATGAAGCAGACAC
Organism: Camellia sinensis; assembly: GCF_004153795.1. Taxonomy (NCBI): domain Eukaryota; kingdom Viridiplantae; phylum Streptophyta; class Magnoliopsida; order Ericales; family Theaceae; genus Camellia; species Camellia sinensis. Next base: position 681,315 of record NW_021025506.1, read on the forward strand.
CTCTCCGAGGGCTCATCAGTGTCAGACGGACACGAGGTGAAGACGTGTCCGACATGCAGCAGAGAGGGCCCTTTTTATTTATTTATTTTTGCATCCGGACACGTTCGGGGGGTCAATTTCATAATTTATGAAACTTGTGTTGTGGCCAATTTGTAAAACAACAAAAACAGAGCAATATTTACCCTAAATCGACAGAGAAGAAGAGAAAGACCAAAAGAGAAAGAGAGAAGACCTGGTCCATTTTCGGTGGTCGCTCGTCTTCGCTTGTCGCTCGTCGGCTGTTATCTAAGGTACGACTTCACTGCTTCATTCTTCATTTTTCTTCTTCGTTCTTCTTCTTCTGCGATCTTCTTCTTCTCCAATCTTCTCTCTGTCTCAGTCGCCGTCTCTCTGTCTCTCTCGCAGTCACTCTTATCCTCTGCATTGAACCTTTGTTTTGTTTTGTTTTTTCTTTCTTTTCTTTTTTTTCTTTCTTTTATATGGTCTATGTGGGAGTGTACATCTGTCTGAATGTCTCTCTCTTGTATTTTTATTTTTTTTCTAATTTCATTTTATTTTTTGACGAAACAAGTGGAGTTCTGGGTATTGAAGGTCCCCTCCACTTACAACATCATCTTGGGCAGAACATGGCTGCATGCCATGCGATCAGTTGCGTCATCCTACCACCAAGTAATGCGGTTCCCCAACGATACCGGGGTAATTGAAGAAGTCTATGGAGATCAAATCATGTCAAAACAATGCTTCGTCACGGTAAACAGCAGCCGCGCTGCCAAAGGATACGTTCATTCGGTGGAGGAACCTGAGAGCAATGAGCTATTCGCAGATGTCGGCAAAGCAGCTGATCAGAAAGCAGTGGAGGACTTGGTAGAGGTAAGAATAGATGAAAAGAACCCGGATAAGTTCTTTTTGCTCGGTTCGTCGTTGTCCAGCACTGAGAGATTAGAGGTCTTAGAATTCTTAACTTCTAACATCGAAGTGTTCGCCTGGACGCCCTACGACATGCCAGGCATTGATCCAAACTTCATCAGTCACCAACTTAATGTCCACCCATCTGCCAGACCAATCATCCAACGAACACGCAGATCGGCACTCCACCACGCCGAGATAGTGGCGGAAGAAGTAGGTAACCTGCTGGAGGCAGGAGCAATAAGAGACGTACACTACCCAAGATGGATCTCCAACACAGTCGTAGTGCCAAAAAAGAATGGTAAGTGGCGTGTCTCCGTCGACTATAAAACAGTCAACAAGGCATGCCCAAAAGACAGCTTTCCTCTACCACGGATAGATCAACTGGTAGACCTAACGGCGGGGCATAACCGACTTAGCTTTCTGGACGCATACAGAGGCTACCACCAAATCGCCATGCATGAACCAGACCAGGAGATCACATCCTTTACAACTCCGAGAGGACTATACTGTTACAAGGTCATGCCCTTTGGCCTGAAAAACGCAGGGGCGACATTCTAACGGATAGTCACCAAGATGTTTGAACCATTGTTAGGCAGAACAATGGAGGCTTACATCGACGACATGGTGGTCAAAAGCAAGGATAAGAACGACCATCTCAAGGACCTAGGAGAGATGTTTGAAATCCTGAAGAAGCACAAGTTGCGCCTCAATGCATCCAAGTGTGCATTCGGAGTAGGATCTGGCAAATTCCTGGGCTTCCTTGTGACCAACCGGAGTATAGAAGTGACCCCTCCCAGATCAAAGCAATTCAAGATTTGGAGAGACCAAACTCAGTGAAAGAAGTGCAGCATCTCATCGGTATGGCAGCAGCGCTCAATCGATTCATAAGCTGATCATCAGACAGACTACGACCATTCTTTCAATCTTTAAAAGCCAAGTTTGAATAGGACGAAGAATGCGACCAAGCTCTGGAAAGCTTGAAAGAATACATGTCCTCTCCACCATTGCTGGTCACCCCATTACCAGGAGAAGAACTCTTCCTGTACCTGGCAGTCTCCCAGCACGCAATTAGCGCAGTGTTGGTCCGTGCGGAAGGAATTCAACATCTGCCCATCTATTATGTCAGCAAGACATTGCTAGGAGCCGAAACAAGGTATTTGCCACTAGAAAAATTAGCATTGGCTTTAATGATGGCCTCTAGGAAATTGGCACACTACTTTCACGCCCACACCATAGTCGTCCTCACAGCTTTCCCACTAAAAGCTTTGTTTGAGAGGGCGAACTTTTCTAGGCGAATCTTGAAGTGGGCAGTAGAGTTGGGACAATTCGACATCAAGTTCCAACCCAGAACCGCAGTAAAGGCCCAATCTTTGGCAGACTTCATCGCAGAGTTTACTCCTGGGAGTCATCATATCTGCCCAGTCGACCTAACTGACACAACCGAACTAGGGATGGAAGTTGACGCCGGAATAGCGCAACCCCTAGCAGAAAGCACTCGATCAGACTCCAAGGCAGTCCAGGCAAAAGACAGCAAGGAAGAAACAAACCAAGACTCACCAATAGTACAATCAGATGGCGAGGGGCAGACAGCAAGCATGGACCTTGAAGAAAACACACAACATCTGACCTACGACATCATCTGACCACTCCACTGCGGCTTGTTCGTGAGAAAGATGGAACCTTGTGGGAGCAATCCACGCGCGGTGCAGATTGGCTAGTCCTCATCTCACCAACGGCCTGGTGAGAGGCAACAATCAACTTGCTCCCACATCAACAACGAAGCGAGTAGAAGCGCTTCCATAGGACTCAAAATCCATACTATGAAGGCCACCGACTAATGGGCTACAAGCGGCTCACAGCGGTGGTAACAAATCTGGCGACTATGAAGCAAAGGATGAATGGAAGTACCAGAATTGAATCAGAACAAGATCAGAAATTGAAGTAGTAAGGAAGAACAAATCGGCAGGAGGACAAACGCAGAGCGCCACGAACTAGCAGGCTGCCTCAATGGACAGATACTCATCCTCATCCTTGCTCATCGACTCCCCATTACCAGACAAGCATCGAGACCCAGAACAGAAAAGTATCATCTGCAGAACAGCCCCTTGGATGGATCCGATCATCCTGTCTTTAAAAGACACATCCTACCAGAGAGAAAAAGAAGGCCAACAGATAAGCAAGCGAAGTCGCAGCAGCGATTTTGGCCTCCCACATTCTTTGCATTATAGACAATCATTCCAGGACTTACCTAAGTGTGTTCATCCCAGCATAGTGGAAGCATCTTGTTCGATATAACAGAAGGGTGGCGGCTAAAGAGGGAGCGCCTAGCTAACAGGGCCATTTCGCAAGAGTACTGGTGGCTTACATGCAGGCGAACTCGGAATATGTGAGAAGTGCGAGAATGCAGAAATTCGCACACCAAATACATCAACCAGCTAGAAAACTCCTACCATTGACTAGCCCATGGCCTTTCGCAATGTGGGGCATGGACATAGTAGGACCACTTCCAACTGCACCCGGCAACAGGAAGTTCTTTCTTGCAGCAACAGACTACTTCACAAAGTGGGTGGAAGAAGAAGCATTGGCATCAATCAAGGAAAAAGATGTGAAGAAGTTCGTCTGGCAAAACATCATCACTCGGTTTGGCATACCAAAAGTCCTAATTTCAGACAATGGCACTCAGTTCGACGGCAGAATCTTCAGAGGCCTTTGCGAAGAGTACAAGATAGAGTTCTACAATTCTACACCAGCATATCCCCCAAGCAAATGGTCAGGCAGAAGCATCAAACAAGATAGTATTGAATGGACTGAAGAAACGGTTAGAAAAAGCCAAAGGCAAGTGGGCGGAGGAACTCCCTCATGTTTTATGGGCTTACCGTACTACACCACGACGATCAACTGGAGAAACACCATTCTCCTTGGCTTATGGCATGGAAGCAGTGATCCCACTGAAAGTTGGTCTCCCGACAATTCGAAGCAAAAATTTTGATCCTGACTTGAATGGCGAAGCCATAACTTTGGAACTCGACCTTGCGGAGGAAAGAAGAGAAAGGGCACTGGTTCACATCGCCTCGTATCAACAAGAGTTATCCAGGAAATACAATAAAACAGTTCATCCAAGACAATTCAAGATCGGAGATTGGGTACTGCGCAAAGTGATGGGAAACACTTTGATACCAGGAGATGGCAAGTTAGGGCCAAACTAGGAAGGTCCTTACAAAGTGGTTGGGTTAGCAGGCAAAGGGGCATACCACCTAGAAGACAAGGACGACAAAGCAATCCCTAGGCCATGGAACACGGCCAATCTCAAGTTATTTTATTTTTAGCTTTCTTCTTTTCAAACATGTGTAATTTCTTTTTCCTCAATAAAACAATCGATTCTTTTTAGCATGAGTTGTTCTCTGTAAACATTAGCTTTAGTAAAGTTTAGGTACATTGCAAACATTTTTATTCTAAGTTGGCTAGAAAAACTAACTTAGAGGTTGGCTGGAATAAACCAACATTTTATCCTAAGTTGGCTGGAAAAACAAACTTAGAGGTTGGCTGAAATAAACCAACACCCCTTCTAGGCCCAGGATAAGGATCCAGGCTGCAGGACGTTTGGTCGGAATAACCAAACATTATTCTAAGTTGGCTGAAAAAACTAACTTAGAGGTTGGCTGGATTAAACCAACTCTTTATACTCTTCAGCCGAAGTAAGGGTATGGCTGAAGAGTGGTTGGCTAGATTAAACCAACTCTTTTTACTCTTCAGCCGGAGTAAGGGTATGGCTGAAGAGTGGATTGGCTGGATTAAACCAACTCTTTATACTCTTCAGCCGGAGTAAGGGTATGGCTGAAGAGTGGATTGGCTGGATTAAACCAACTCTTTATACTCTTCAGCCAAAGTAAGGGTATGGCTGAAGAGTGGGTTGGCTGGATTAAACCAACTCTTTATACTCTTCAGCCGAAGTAAGTATGGCTGAAGAGTGGTTGGCTGGATTAAACCAACTCTTTTTACTCTTCAGCCGGAGTAAGGGTATGGCTGAAGAGTGGGTTGGCTGGATTAAACCAACTCTTTATACTCTTCAGCCGAAGTAAGGGTATGGCTGAAGAGTGGTTGGCTGGATTAAACCAACTCTTTTTTCTCTTCAGCCGAAGTAAGGGTATGGCTGAAGAGTGGTTGGCTGGATTAAACCAACTCTTTATATTCTTCAGCCGAAGTAAGGGTATGGCTGAAGAGTGGTTGGCTGGATTAAACCAACTCTTTATACTCTTCAGTCGAAGTAAGGGTATGGCTGAAGAGTGGTTGGCTGGATTAAATTAACTCTTTGTACTCCTCAGCCGAAGTAATTATGTCGGCTAAAGAGTGGTTGGCTAGTAAGCGTAGTTAGATTGACCAGCTAAAACCAAGATAACAGTTGAGAGTAAAAAGATCATGAAAAAATCATAACAAGTACAAACGTACAGATCAACCGAAGTAAGAGTTCAAGAAAATTTTCATTCATCAAAAGACAAATACAAAGGAGGGGCCATAGCCCAGTTACAAAAACAAAAAGTAACAAAGAAGAAAAGTACAAAATCAAGTGAAAAGGTCTTCAATTTCAACGTCAATATCAATTTGAACACCGGTTGCAGATGGAAGATCAGTCTCAGTAGCAACTGGCAGAACGATATCAGTCGATGGCTCAACAGTCAGGTCCTCAACCATTGTCTCCAACCAAGCTGATTGATCGTTGACTTGCTCGTTGACTACCGGAGTAACAGTTTGTTCGTTTTCATCGTCTTCATCGTCTGAATCCTGCAAAAATTGTTCTTGGACCGAAGCAGCATATTCCGCTAGTGAGGCCGGAATGAAGTACTGTGGAGCATTGTAGACCTCGGTTTCAGGCCCACAGCCGAGCTGTTCCGCAGCACTCCTCCAGCCACACTTAAAGAATAAGTCCTTCACCCCCTCGCACTGTGGAATATAGAGGCCCTCCGCCTCTTTGAAACCTTGGGCATTGGCATCACCGACCTTCTTCTTCAGATCGGCTATTTCGGCGTCTTTTTTGCCTTCTAGTTTGGCGAACTCACGCAAGTACTTGTCTTTCACCGTTGCTGCAATTTTTTGTTTTTCTGCTTCAGCCGAGCTAACAAGTCCGGTCAAGCGACCGTTCTCGAACTGTAGCTCGGCTATCTGCTTCTTGGCATGCTCAAGCTCGGCTGTCTTGGCCTCGGCATCTGCCATGGCATGCCTGGTTGTCTTGCGGAGCTCCAGCACTTTCTTATGTGCAATATTGTTCTTCTGAATGGCCTGCAAAAGAGTAGTAACTCTCTTTAGCCGGACTGACAGTTGGGAAAAGTTAGACAAAGAAAAGGGAGAAGAAGGACATCGGATCATTGATTTTGTTGATGACCGGATGGCCTTCAGCTCGGTGTTTAGTTGCTTATTGTGGTGCTCCATATCTTTTGGAAGGCAAACACTCTTGGCTAGATTGAAAGCCATCAAGTGATCCTTCTCAGCAACAACCGAGTCAGTTTCCTGGATATTTCGATTTTGAAAGGTGAGAATTGGAGCCCATTTGGAGGAATCAGCTTGGTCAGATTGCTCCGGTTGAAGGATGGGTTGAGGATTTGGTGAAAGGATGGACTCGTCTTCGTCGACGAGGCGGTGCTCGGTTTGGCTTGTCCGGGCACGCTTGTTCGCCCGAGATGAGGATGGCTGCTGGGATGGAAGGGCTACCACGGTCTCAGTCGTCTGACCGGTTTGTGGTACCTCGGGTCTGTTAGTTTCGGTTAGAAGCGCCCTTACTCTGTTCCTTTTAGCCATTTCTTCTTCGGCAGTTAGTGGGATTAGTCTGATTTCTGGCAAGGTTGGGTCTGGTTCTGGGGTCTCCTCTAGTAGAAAGTCGGTCACTCTCGCTTTTCGGCGGCCACTGTATCTGTAGGTCGGCTCGAACTTTAGTAGCTTAGCCCAACTACGTTCTGGATACCGTAGTGCGGCGCGCAAAGTCGCTAGATTTGGGTAGCTGTATAAAGAATGGAGGTGGGCAAAATCTGCGAAAGAAGACAACTGTTAGTTCGGCTGAAAGATTGAAAAAAACCGAAATATAATAAAGCACGCATGAAAACCGAAGTAAATATACCGGGTTCTCATTTTTTCCAGTTTATACGTCAGCTAGGAATCTGGGCTTGATGATCCTCAAAGTTCCCAGACACCCAGAAAAAGTCGTCATCATTTAAGTCTTTATCCGGTGTATATTTTATTATCTTCTCTCGTCGACGACGTATTCTTAAATAGTAGACCCACCCATCTTCTTTTGAACCAATGGAGCATTGGTGGAAGATTTCAGCCAGACCGAGGTTGAGTCTGGCTTGGCGGTTTAGTTCGGCTATTCCCATTATGATGCGGTATGAATTGGTGGATAGCTGGGTTAGGCATAGTCTGGTTTGCCTAAGAAACTCACAAATCAAGGGTTGGACTGGAAATCGTAGTCCGGTCTCAATTATGGACAAAAGGGTGAAGGGGACAAAGCCTTCATTCCCCCAAGGTATGACATCTTTTTCTGCCAGGATAAGGTTTATATCGTCAGGTATGCCATAATCCCTTCGAAATTCGGCTAGACCACCTGGCGTCTCGACTAGATACCTATACTTCCCCATTTATTGTATAAATTACGAATAAATTAGATCGATACAAAAATTGTGCTCAGTAGCTCGGTTGAGCGCGCAGAGGAGTGCCTGGGCGACCTAAGTCTGCAAAGTGAACAACAAAGGTATTAAGCACAGATCATTGGACCGTGCTACAAAATAAAAGTACAAAAGATAGGAGCCCTACTTCGGCTATGTGGATGATACAGATTCTAACTCGGTTTCTGCAAGGTGATTGGTAGCTCGGTTTGAGCAGGGCTTTGTTAGTTCAGGCTTGGCAAGCGTCTAGATATCTCGGTTGTGGAAACGATTCTGTTTTGACTGGTTGATCGTCTAGGGGCAGCTTTCTGAGTTCCATCTAAAAAACTAAGAAAGTTGGTTTAGCCCCAAAGGCCTAGATCGGTTGGAGCTCAGGTATACCAGTGTGATTAAGTGCGAAATTAGTTCGGATGGTTACCTCGGCTAAGGACTATCAAGAAGTAGTTTGACTTATTCAAAGCTACTGGTGTAAACATGAAGTGTTAGTCCGGTTACAAGTTGACTAGACTTTTACCTAACTTAAACAGTATCCTAGTTCGGTTGTGTCATGATTCTGGATTGAAAAACTAGTCTTCTACAGGATATTACATATACTCATGTGTTCTATGAAGTTTTTTCCATAAAAGTACACAAGCAAAACAGAATGGACAAATATGTTTCGTAAAAACATAGAAAGCAAAATACGAAAACAAAGTAAGATGTACAATACTAACCAGATAAGGAAGCAAGAGCTGAAGATGGAAGCGAAAAGCAGTAGATCACGAACTCTTTCAGAAGAAGAATAATGAAGAACTCAGAAGAAAAGGAAGAGGACGAATAGTAGAAGTGAAGAGATTTTTGCTTTAGGGTTTGCTTTTGTTAGAAAGCCCAAAATTTGGGCGGGATTGTTCAAAAAACACAAAGTACGAAGACGGCGTGACAGCCGTCCTCAGTCAATCAGAGCGTGCCACGTGTCATTAGAATGGGAAGCGTTACAGTCGCTGTGATTGAAGAGATGTTTTGACTGGACAAGCAGAGCCCGGGGTGAAATTAGCTAGGCTGGAAGGCTAAAGAGTTTTTAGCTCGGCTGGAGAGGCTAAAGGGTTTCTTAGCTCGGCTGGAAAGGCTTAAAAACTTCAACTCGGCTGATAGACAGGTAATCCCTATCATGCTGTGCAGATGGAATTAAGGGGCAATTGAGAGGATAATTTTTGTGAAAATTGGGCCGAGCTATAAGATGGTCATTAGGGCCCAAAGTACGAAGGACTGGGTAAAAAGGTGGTAAAGTTACTCCGGCCCAAGAGAGGTAAAAGAATTATTTCGGCCCGAGAGAAATGAAAAGTTACTCCGGTCCGAAAGCGACTTGGAGTTAGGCCGGTCTCAGAGTTAGTCCGATCATGGCGTATTGTGGTTAGAACAGTCAGAACCTTGCTATTCGGTAGCTCGGTTTAAACACACCATGGTTTGTACATGAGAGCACCGAGATAAGGAGGAGTAAAAGAAAGAACCGAACTAAGGATAGTTCGGCCTACTCTGCAGCTCAGCATAGCCATGGTTACTTCGGTCATATTGGAGTTCGGCCATGACAAAACCATCTCACTTGGTTTAAGCAATGAGGGGGGTGTTGAAGGATAAACATTATCTTTCAGGAGTATAAATCCTAGGAGGACTCTACATGGAGGAGTAGAAGTCCTACTAAGATTGTGCCACACGAAATCTATAAAAGCTCAAGAACATCACCTTTGGAGAGGTAACACACAACTTTGCTTTCTGAATACACAGAGCTTTTGTTTATTTGTCAAGCTTTCTGACTTAGGCATCGGAGAGGTTTCCGGCACACACCCGCCGGCTAGCTCACGTTTGTGTTTTCAGGTGATAAAACGACGACGTACGGAGGAGTGCAGACTTGGTCAACAGGATTATACGAGAAAGTTTATTTCTTTCCCGTACAAAAACATATGCAAAAAATTAGAAGGGTGATTTAGTCTTATTACATTAAACATGATCTAATGGAATATTCAAAAAGAAGATGGGTTAGATGGAATAAAACACCTAGAAAGAGGATTTATCAAAAAATGACCATGTATAAATTTGATGACAAAAGAACTGAAAATAGAGCAACAATAAATATATTCAATTTCTATCTACTATAATGTTCTTTGTTTTTTAATGACCGGATGTTCGGACTAGTTTATAAACACCTCAACTAATCCTAGGATGTGATGTCTGGATACATAACCCGTCCTATTTCCATTTAGTCGTGTTTATTTTCTCATATTTGGAATGTCGAAGAACCAATTTGAGACTTTATCAGCTGTTTTAGTTTGTTTTCTTTGAGACCTTCCTTGAATTTATGTCCTCATTTCATTTCCGGAGTTGAGTTCTTTTGTTTCGGGGGTGTAGTTGGAGTTGGGATTGTTTGGAATCATCTTGTGCTTGCAAAATTCTGGGTGTCAGCAGAACTGCACGTACAGGGGATGAAGCCGCACATGCGGAAGAATGGGCCACATGTGCAGTGTGGGAGGGTTCATGGTATTGAAGACTGAAATCAGTGCATGCGTGGAGGGCACGTACAGGAAACGTACTACACGTGCGGGAAGAGGGGCTCCACAGGGGGCGAGAGAGAATTTCTGGGCGTATGAGACTGAAATAACCGCACGTGCGAGGGATGAGTGTCGCACATGCAGCAAAGGTACGCTCCACATGTGCAGAGGAAGGCACGCACGTGCGGAAATGTGCTATGTTCGAATTTTTTTTTTCTTTTTGTTTCCTTGGCCTGAGCACCCACCCCACTTTTCCCTTATCTATCTCTAAAATATATTTCTCTTCATTCTCTCTACTTTAACTCTCACCAAACTCCATTAAATCTTTGATTTCTCCAAATCCAATTAAGTTTTGATCCAAGTTCCTTCATTAAAGTTGGAGAGCTCTTTTAGGACTACATTTTGTGCGGTGGAGATCGAATTTTAACACCATCAATTTTGGGAGTTTCTGCTCTCTTCTTCTCCAAGTCTTGAGGTGGGGAGTTTCTTTGAGTTATATATATGATTTTGGCATGTCCTAACTTCCTCTTGATGAAATCTTTAAGTTATGATGTTGAGAGTTTGAATGAAGGTTTTGAATGGGTTTTAAAAATTGAAATTTCTCACCCCTCTCATGGAATTGGTTTTTAATTCATGAAATGTATGACTATTAAGAGTCCATTGATAAGAATACCTCATGAGAATAAATGAAATTTATTTTGGGTGGAAACCTTAAAACTTGAAATTTGGTGAAAAGTTGAAATTAATAAGATAAAACTCATGAAATCATGGGATTTTGTTAAAAAATATGAGGAAAGTTGTTGAATCCTTCTTGTAAAAGAGGAAATTTTTTTTTTTGAGAAATTGCCATGGATAGTATAGTAAGAGTACTTGAAATCATGGAAAGGTTAAAAATTGTATAATATTGTGATTATAGATTGGGTCTTATGTCCCATGGATATGACTATTGGTAGTTAATTTGAAAACATTGAAGATGTTAATGATTGTATTGTGTTAAAGTAAAATATATTGGGGAAACATGAGAATTGTAAAATTGTATTTACATACACGCATTTGCATAGCTTTGAATATTGATTATTAATGCTATGTTTTGGAAATTGAATTGTTGTTGATAAAAGAATGGTAAATCTTGAGAATGTTTTGGGGTAAATACGTTTGGTAAGTCCGGATAGGGGGGTGCAGATTGGTATTGTTTAAGTTGGCCTAAGTGTCCAGGGTGAAAGACTGAAAACACGCACGGAGTAGGTACCACATGCCTTCTGGTTAGGAGCCGGTAAAGTGGGGATTGATAGTGCTTAACATGCCTACTTGCAGACACTAGCCTAGGGGTTACCTGAGTCGTATTTACTGTCCCGTTGTATATTTTTCAATTTATGAGATAATGAATTTTGAAATGAGAGTTGCATATGGTTTTCAAAATAAAACAAAGTTATGGATTTTGAAGCATAACATCCATTTTCGTAAGACTGCTTAAACATATATACTTTGTTAAGATCTCTCCACTGGGCTTGTGCTCACCTCTAGTGGATTTTTGTAGGAAAAGATGTGGTGTTGCCGCCTAACTAAGGGTGAGGAATGTGCTTGAGAGCATGAGGCTCTCTTTTGTTTTATTGGGTATTTTTGGGAAGGCAAGAGTTTTAATTGTATGGGTTTTGGATGACCATCTTTTGTGTTACCAGGCTCAAATCTTGGAACTTGCAATCCATTGGACATTCTTTTGTATTATTTCTATTGTTCCAATCGTCGCACATGCTATAGATTCACCCTTTAAAAAGATTGAATATGTAATGCATGTGGACTCTTTTGTTAATCTCTCACATTAATGGAATACAAACATAGAGATTAGGCCACCTAGTTGAAATTATTTTAATTACAAGAGTTGATTAGACCTGTCTTATATCATTTATTTGAGGGCGTTACAGCTTGTTATCAGAGCTACCGGGTTTGAATACTTGGACCTCGCAGGAGGTGGTTTCACTACAATGGGTTCATTTCGCTAATTAGGAGATTTGCCATATTTTAAGTGTTGCATAATAACATGTTTATGTAACTAGATGGGTATGTGATTGAACTTTTAGGATGTTGTTTGCATCCATTAAATTCCTTGAAGTCTTATTAGAAGGGTACCTGATCAATGCTCATTCTAATAGGAACTCTCTGTATTTCGTGGGACAAACATTATCTTAAATAAGTAATCAGTACGTGTTGATGTGAATTGCGTATTTATATGGAGTGAAAACTAATTGTTCATATGAGTTGAGAAATTATTAATTATTGTAATGAGACATGTGAGATTTGGTTGCGAGCACTTATGTAATTGTGTGCTAAATTGTTTGTTATTATTAGTAATTAGGGCGTCAGGACAAGGTCAAATGCGAAATGGTAGAGGCGAGATAGGCCTCGCCGAGGTGTTCATGAAGTGCCGGTTCATGAGGTTTCGATGCACAAAAAGGGGTTTGGCCAAGCTAATGTGGCCGGCCTAGTGGCCCAAGCTAATGTGGCTGAGCAAATGGGACCGACGGGAGTCCTAGAGTAAGCAAATCAAGCTACAATGGGAGCCTTAGCCCGAGAATTGGCGGGGGCTTTGAGAGAGTTGATGAACATCTTGAGGGTGGAAAATCAAGCCCGAAAGAACGCCGTAGAGACGAGGGCGGGTTTTCTTACCCGAGAGTTCTTGCAGGCTAAACTGGACGAGTTTCACGATAGTCCAGAGCCTAAGAAGGCAGATGAGCGATTGGAGCAAACAGTTATGACATTTAAGATGCTTCACATCGATGATAGTGAATTGAGGGTGACTCTAGCGAGTTACTATCTAAAAGAGGATACGGGCTTATGGTGGAAGTACGCCAAAGGTAGGTTTGGACCGACTTAAGAGGCGTTTTTCATTGCCTTCTAGGACAAGTACCTATCTTTCACTGCTAGGGAAAAGTTGAGGGATCAATTCTCTAAGTTGGTGCAACTAAATACATGGCCGAGTTTGAAGCGGCCTTCACTGGTTTGTCCCAGTTTGTGCCGGAGTCAGTGGCAATGGAAGAGCGTTGTTGCATAGAGTTTGAGAAGAGGTTAAGAACTAAGATTCTATTCAAGGTTGCCGGAAACGTGATCCAAAACTATGACTACTTTGTAGAGGCGGTGGCACATGTTGAGATCACTGTTCAGGGTGAGTCGGAGAGACTTCGGGGTTCAAGATCTAGGAGTCAAGAGTCACAGGGGGATTTTAGGGCTAGCAAGAAGCATAGAGGCTCCATTTCATCCCAGTCTCAACCACAACAGACTAGATCTACTTTTCCCTTTCCTAGTGTCGGTTCGGGAAGGAGTTCTTAGGGTGGGTTTACTTGTTTTAAGTATAGCTAGTTGGGTCACAAGGCCAATACATGTCCACAGAAGGGAGGAGAACAGCAGATGCCACCACTACCACTACCACCACTGCCGAACCAATCCTAGAGTCAGTCTTAGAGTAGAGGTCAAGGACTTACCTGTTTTCAGTATAGCTAGTCAGGACATATGAGGAGAACATGTTCGCAGTTAACATGCGCATCTGGTGCATCAGGATCGAGGCAAACTTAGAGTCATTAGCAAGCTCATTCATTCCAGGCCTCACGAGCGATCTAGGGAGCCACCTCGGCTTAGACAGTCCAGTAGGCCTATGCTCCGAGAGATGAACAGGTTGACCAGAGGCCACAAGGGCATGTGTATGCTGTTACCGCGCTAGAACAATTGCCATGATCCTTTGTTGTGAGAAGCAATTTTGTTGTGTTCAATTCTTTAGCTAGTGTGTTGATTGATACAGGTGTGTTTCATTCATTTATATCTATTGCTATTGCTTTTGCTTCTACTTTGGGGTTAGAGATAGATCTGTTAGAGTCACCTTTATGGATTGAGTCACCAGTTGGGGGTAAGGTGGCATTGAGGCGAGTATGCCGCTCTTGCGAGATTGAGGTCGCGGATCGCCGACTCTCTTTTGATTTCATCATCTTAGACATGCACACTTCTGATGTCATAGTGTGTATGGATTGGTTGATATACTTTCGGGCTATAATAGATTGTTAGCGCCATAGAGTGACTGTATGCACACCTACTGGGGATTGTTTTTATTTTCTATGTGATCGAAGCGATAATTTGATCCCACCGCTGTATGACCTTAAGGGCCGGGGAGGACTTCGCTTCTTTTTTTTCATTTCCTAGACCGATGAGGGCAGTATGGTCCAAGATGACCTACCAAGGGTAGTTTATGAATACCTGGATTTGTGCTAATTAGGGACATGAATTATGTATCTGTAAGTGGGACATCACCCAAGTCGCTTTTAGGGTTTTGCCATTGTTGGATTAAATTCCTATATGGCATATATCTCCTATGAGTCGTTGACATACGTGTTTGCAAATACATGATTAGCTCACCTAAGAAATCTTCTTATCAGAATACTAAAGGGAAACAAACCACTATTTCTGTAAAATCAACTTTCCAAAAGAAAGACAAGTCCTTGGCAAAATGTTACAAGTGTGGAAAAATTGGCCACTGTGCTAACAAATGCAAAACTAAGCAGAAAATAAAAGAATTAAATATTAATGAAGGATTAAAAGCTCAACTTTATAAGCTTATGCTTAATTCTTTCGATTCCGAAGACAATTCTGATCAAGACAAAGATAATCTAACATAATTATATTCTAATAGTGATACCTCTTCAGATGGAGAATCAAAACAATGAGGTTGTGGTAATGGATGTTGCAACCTCAAGACCGAATCTAATTATTGGAAGGTTATTGTTGAAATGAATGGTCTTTCGACTGGCCCCAGTATTAATGCCCTTACTAGTGAACAAAAATCTATTTTAAATCTTATTGATCAAATTAAAGATCCAGAATTAAAGCTTAAAATACTTGAAGTATGTTATTAGAAGACACAAGAACAATCCTCTGAAGATAATATGAAACCCTCTTATTTTATTAAATACTAGAGATAACCCGTGCCTGAAGGCACTGCCAACAATTTTTTTGATATCACATGCTAGAAAGCTCAATGGTAATAAATCAATTCAAAATGGTGATATCACTTTGATTTAAAACTTCACATATAAGAAACTAAAATTGTTTCTACACATTGAATTAGTGAAAGCATTTATAAATTTCAAATAGCAAATTTCAAAATTAAAGTCCGAAAAATGAATTATATATTTGAATGTAGCATAAGCAAATAATCTAGAAATATTTGCTAAACTTAAAGTCCAAATAGCAAAATTTTAGATTTTTATCCATGTCAAAATGACACATCTATACACTATAGCAAGTTAGAATGGGATAACCTTTAATAAAAGAATGTTATTGAATTAGTATCATAACGAGTAACCCTTTTGCTTTATCAGGTTTCAATACCTTCAGATAAAGGTCAATGAACATTTTGGTACAAAAGAATCATTCTAGCTAACCCCCTCCCCCCTCCTCCCCCTCTCCCAAAAAAAAAAAAAAAAATTAACATGAGAAAGCCAACCAACGACACACAGGTAGAAGCAACGTAACCTAATGTTTCTAATATGGATCAGTTATCTGCAATAAAATCACTCCCTTAAATTCGCTTGAAAAAACCAATAGCTATGAAAAATCACATCAAAATGCATATGAGAAATTGGAAGAAATTGTAATGAAGAATAATTGCATCAAAAGAAACTGTAACATGAAAAATCGCATCAAAATACATATGAGAAATAGGAAAATCAATAGTTATGAATTAAGAAGAATTGAACATAACTATTATGGTTAATTGAATTATGTCATTCAATGACGAAGTGAGAATAGACATATGTATGCATTACTAAAGTAAACAAATGAATAGAAAAGAAAATAATAGTATAGATAGACCAATTGAGAATGCCGATAAATCATACAAACCTCTAAATAGAATTAAACTCAAATTTTATAAGGGGAGTGAATAATTTTCTTTATTAAGATAAGAGAGTCTTGTTATAAGGAAGAAGAATTTTTGAAGGCTGTAAAACCAAACAAAATTAAATTTTAAAACAATTAAAGCTTACCTTGTGTGAAGTATCCATTTTTGAATGATTATGCTCCTTTGAGTTTCCATCTCTGTGATAATGCATAACTCATTTTCTAGTTGAAGCGTTATGTATAACAATTAGTAGGCAACAAAAAAAAAGAAGCATTATGTATA
Source organism: Camellia sinensis (assembly GCF_004153795.1). NCBI lineage: Eukaryota > Viridiplantae > Streptophyta > Magnoliopsida > Ericales > Theaceae > Camellia > Camellia sinensis. The sequence continues at coordinate 697,559 of NW_021025506.1, forward strand.
ACAATTAGTAGGAAAAAAAAAAAAAAAAAAAATCAAACTTGAAATCAATGTTAATGGGAAAATCTAACTAAAAGCAAACCCAAGGTTCATTAAATAAAATTAACTGTACTATTTGTTTTAACAAAGATTACAACCAAATACTTAAGCATACATCCACATATATGAATGTTTCATAAAGCTAAAGTTTTGTCAAGATTTGGGGTTAGTAGTTCAGATTATTCAGAATTAGAAGTGAGCAACTAAACAAACCCTTAAGAAGTGAGGCATTGACTTGAAGAATAAAAAAATGGTTTCTAACAAATTGCTATCAAAATGGTGGGTTTTCTTACCTATCAAAATGATGTTAAGGTTTTCATTTTCTAGAGTTCCAAGAATTAAAAACCCATAATACCAAAAATCAAATGTTTTGATTTTGCACCTTTTGTGGGTAACAAAACAGAGCAGAAAGAAAAGGAGAAAGAGATTACTTTGGTGAGAATTAGTTCAGTTCCTACTCTAGAGTCGAAAATTTCTGATTGGTAACTAGTAAAAACAATGAAATCAACAAAGAAAGAGGAGCGAGGAATTTCATAAATTAATGATTCAAACCCATTGAGGAACAAATTATACATAATTATTAGTAACAATTGTATATTACAATGAGAGGAAAGAAAAATTTATATAATATCTCCTCTACAAAGGAAAGAAGAATTCAAGCTCATCAAGGAATCAATATTTGCAACATTCAAAGGACAATGACAAGAAAATATTATTTCACAGGACAATGACAACAATTTCATTCCACTCTCAAACTGAAACCAAAATGAAAATGAAGAAACTGCAATGCCTTTATAATTAGGCTCTTGTTCATTCCACTCAACATCATCATACAGAATTCAAGCACATCAAGAAATCAATACGTTTGCAACATTCAAAGGACAATGATAGGAAAATATTACTTCACAGGACAATGACAACAATTCCACTATCAAACTGAAATCAAAATGAAAATGAAGAAACTACAATGCCTTTATAATTAGGCTCTTGTTCATTCCACTCTCAACATCATTATATGAAAAGGTTAAGGGAAAACAGGTTTGATTTCAAAGGACAATGACATGAAAATATTACTTCACAGGACAATGACAGCAATTTCATTCCACTCTCAAACAATGCCTTTATAATTAGGCCTTTGTTCATTCCACTCTCAACATCATCATACCAAAAGGTTAAGGAAAAATAGGTTTAATTTCAAACTGCAATACTGAAATTGAGAAGGGTTGTAAGGGAATGAGGAAATTGACAATCTTATCTTGCGAGTTGTAAATTGAAATCTTACCTTACGAGTTAGCATCACCCATCTACTGGAAAAATAGAGAGAGAAAGGAAGAGGCAAAAGCAAAAACAACAGATGAAGGCAAGAGTAGAGAAAGGGAAAAAAAAACAACATAATCAACAATACTGAAATTGACAAGGGTTGTAAAGGAATGACGAAATTAACAATCTTAGCTTGCGAGTTGTAAATTGAAATCTTACCTTGCGAGTTGTAAATTGAAATCGAAGGGTTTCTAAAAAGGAGCGTGAACATGATGAAGGAGGATGAGCGTTGGTAGCGAAGAGGGTGGGTGACGCAAAGGGTGAGAAGAAGAACAGTTGTGATAGAGATGGTGGATTCTGTTCAAGAAAAAGAACAAAGATTAAGAGAGAGATAGAGAGGGAATGTGGGAAGGGGGGCAGACATGGGTAGGTGGGCAACCATCATTAATACATTTAGGCGACAACCATCATTGATCTCAATTGTTAGATATTGATTAGGATTCATCTCAGCCGTTCAAACGAAATGTGTGTCTTAGACATTTTGATACATTTTCAAAAATCATCCTGCTATATTATATAGATGTTAAATATTAGTCTCATTTTAATGATTTCATTAATATTTTTTAAATAATATTAATTTTATAAAAATTCAATTTATATATTAAAAATTATATGTATTTTATTAAAATAAAATTGAATAAAATTTATTTTATTTTTCAATTATAAAGTGAGGTGGGTGATGTGATGCGTGTGTGTGTGTGTGAGAGAGAGAGAGAGACAGAGAGAGAGAGACAGAGACAGAGACAGAGACAGAGAGAGAGAAACAGAGAGAGAGAGAGTATGTGTGCGTCACGACCCGAACCCGCTCCTAGAGGTTTAGGCTGTGACCGGCCAGTAATCCCAAATTACCTTTGGCCTCAAAGAAAAATTTGATAATTAATAATAACAACGGGACACTACGGAGGCAATATTAAAATATAAACATGTCCATCGAGCAGTGCATACATGAAAGACTGTATGAAATTTAAACGTCATCCTTCTCATGGATACAGGCACAAAATACGTCATAGCATCTTACACACATATACAAAGTATCCATACATAACCAGTTTCAAAACAAAAGAACTAAACAAAGCAAAACATCTTGATCTACAAGGTTGACACAACTTGGCTCCGCATTTGGCTCCGCATGAGTCCAAGATCGCCCTGTCACGGAGGCACTCCAAAACGGCTGACAGAATGGTGGATTCCTGAGGTTGCTTTAAGCTTGACGCTTCATTGGCTTACTTACATATATATAGGGGAAAGAGGTGAGCTAAAGCCAAGTGTAATACCAATATAAAGAGGTTAAATGAATGATGTCTATCACAATGCAAAAACATTTCACATAAGTTCGAAACAAATCATAAGTGAGTACTTGTCGTATCAAAGTTCACAAATCATATTCATATGTGGTACATCCAATAGTGCGACAAAGGGCTTGAAGGCATAACAAAGGGACCACATGGGTCTAACGAAAGGACCTTATAGGTCAAGCGAAGGGACCACTTGGGTTAGCATCAAAGATCTCTGTAGACATATAACGAAGGGCCACAGTATTGTTACCCCCAGGCGAGAGCATCATAGCAAAGAGCCATGGTATTGTTTCTCCTGGGCGAGGGTCTCATAGTAAACGGCCGTTGTATTGGTACCCCCAAGTGAGGGCTACACTAAGGATGCCACAATTACAGTTCAAAATAGACAATCATTCATTCATAACGAAATAGCATTTCAAAATAGTATTCGTGCAATAAATCAAAATACACTTTAACAACATATTTTTACAAAGATACTACTCACAGTGGACTGGTACTGATGGTAGACCTCGGTTGACCACCTACACAAATCACATAACACAAAAGCACATTGAACATACGTTTGAAACAAGTAACGTATCTTAATTCAATTCTCTTACGTGTGTTTCTAACTTATTCCATGACTAAGGATGTCTAATTGATGCAATTGTGTACAATGTGGCTTAACTACAAAAGTACGGGTTACTCAAAATGTGCGCTCGATGGTCACTCGAGCCAGGTGCTGAACAAAGGTGTGTTCGCTCAAGTGCATACTTGGTCACTTGAGCCAACTTCCAAAAGTCTACAAAAATACTAGATGCCTACAATGTTCGCTCGAGCGAACTGGGTGAATTCTGGATTTTCCAAAATTGTGTTTGAAGTTCAAAAACACTCCTTTCAAGTTCAAAGCTTGCATGGTTAGTCTCAAAAGCTTAGAAACTTTTTACAAAACATGAATTGTTGGAAATTATAAAATCAAGATCTCAAATTCCCTTTTAATTCTTCAAAACAAAGTTCAAAACATCATGTTCTTGCCATGCATGAAGTAAACTCAACTCTTTCCTTTACAAAACATGTTTATATGAGATGTTGAGTGTAAAATCATGAAGAACCTTAAGAATTAACATGTATAAGTCCAGTGCATGTATGAATTTGTAGAGAACCAAGTTCAAAGATGAAGAATTATACATACATGTACACAACTCACTACATTCATGATGATTCTTGCTCAATTTTTTCAAATATATTCAAATGGTCCTGCAACTTGGTGAATTCATTTTCTACATGGATTATCTTCATGAATTAAGGGTAAGGATCATACCTAGAGCTTGAATTTGGCCTCATTTAAGTTATCTTTTCAATCTCTCTTGAATTCCCTTGAATTCTTCCTCACGCTCTCTACAATGTTGAACTTTCTTCTATTCTCTCAATTTTCAGCTCAAGATTTGTTGAAAATGAAGTCCTAAGCTTGATAAACACACACACACACACACACACACACACACAGGTTGATTAAGACTTCACTAATTACATGTGATTAAAACTAATCAATTGGGTTTAAGTCTAATCAATTATAATTAATTTATTATAATATTTTAATCTGAATCAAATTTTAATTAAACTTACCATATAGTTCTAAATATTCCAACTAACCTATTGAATTAATCAATTTCGATTTCTGAATCCATTTGGGCTTTCAATTTCGAATTTTAAGTTAGCATTCAAACAGATATATCACAAACAAACAGATAAGTATCACATAAATACATAATTATGTAAATTATGTTCAATAAAATAATATATGAAAATGATATGGAGATCAGAGTCGTCACAGAGAGAGAGAGAGAGAAGAATTGTGATGTGCGTGACGTGTCTTGGTAAGTGTGTCAGTGTGTGTTGTGAGAAGTTCGGATCCTCTCCAGCCTTCTTTTCGGGTAACGGCCTAGATCCCACCACACTCACTCACTCCTCTCTCTCTCTCACACACACACACACAAAAACACACACACTCTCTCTCTCTCTCTCTCTCTCTCTCTCTTCTAATAAAAAAAATTAAAAAAACTGTTTTAATATTTTTCATTTTATTTTCACAAGATATATATATATATAATTTTTAATATAAAATTTTTATTTTATAAAATTAATATTATTGAAAATATACCTTTAAAATGAGACTAATATTAAATATATTTAATAAAAATTTAAAATAAATAAAAAGTAATTACTATGTCTAGTTATGTTTTCAAATTATTATTTTTTAAAAATAAAAATTATTTTGATGAAAATAAACACACAAAAATCATATATTTTTGAAATTCTCAAAAATAATTTTCATTCAAAAAAAAAATCATATGTTTTTATTTTCTTTAAAACACAAATTCAATCTGTGCATAGGTGTAAACCAAATACAGTATTTTTTTATTTTCTTTAAAAAAAAGTTTATAAATTCATTTGGTTAATAAAATTAAATTAAAAGTCATTATTTTCATATGATTTTTTTTGGAATGAAGATTGTTTTTGAGAATTTCAAAAATATATGATGATTTTTGTGTGTTTATTTCATCAAAACTATTATTTTCATATAAGATATATGAAATAAATACACAAAAATCATATATTTTTGAAATTCTCAAAAACAATCTTCATTCCAAAAAAAAAAATCATATGAAAATAATGACTTTTACTTTAATTTTATTAACCAAGTGAGTTTATAATTTTTTTTAAAGAAAATAAAAAAACATATTGTATTTGGTTTGCACCTATGCACAGATTAAATTTGTGTTTTAAAGAAAATAAAAACATATGATTTTTTTTTTTTGAAATGAAAATTGATTCTAGAATTTCAAAAGTATATGATTTTTGTGTATTATTTTTCATCAAAATAATTTTTATACTTTAAAATAATAATTTGAAAACATAGCTAAACATAATGATTACTTTTTATTTATTTTAAATTTTTATTAAATATATTTAATGTTAGTCTCATTTTAAAGGTATATTTTCAATAATATTAATTTTATAAAATAAAAATTTTATATTAAAAATTATATATTTATCTTGTGAAAATAAAATGAAAAATATTAAAATAGTTTTTTAACTTTTTATTAAGAGAGAGAGAGAGAGAGAGAGTGAGTGGGAAAAATTTTAAAAAAAAAAAAAAAAAAAGCGCAGAGGAAGAGGGAGGAAGAAGGAGGGAGGAGGAGGCTGCGAGCTCGCCGTCGTAGCTCGTCGCCTCGCCGCCCACCGTCGCAGTCACCCGATCATCGGCCGCCGTCGCCTCGTCGCCTCGTCGTAGCAGCTCCGCCTGAAGTCACTGACACGTGGGACATGTGTCAGTGACTTCACCGATTATTTTTTTTATTATTTTATTTTTAAATCTAATCTCAATCATAGATGTTCGATATAGTGATTTGGACTGTCACCCAGAGAGAGAAGGCTAGAGAGGCACACTAAAGAGGATTCGAACTCTGTTGTGAGATGAGAGAGATTTGAGAGTTAAAGGGTCATGTCCTTGTAATATATTTTTTACTTGTCAATGCTGTTGAAATTTTCAAACATTTCTCACTAATTTGTGGTTTACATCTTCTGTACCCACTGTACCCACTGTAAGGTAATTTTCTCTAATAAAAAATTATAATAATCATAATTAAAAGTATATAATCACTATAAAAAATTAAAATTTTAAAGATCAAAATCTAAGGATAAAATTATTTTTTAAGGACTAAATATTTTTGTTACGAAAAGTGTCATTATTATATATTTAACAACAAAAATTGGGCATTAGTGATAAATTATTATCTGTTTAGGACTAAATTTTTTGTCTCAAAAAATAAATCATTTTGAGACTAAATTATTTTGGGCTCGTTTGGTTTGATTTTCTGAAAAAAATTTGGGAAATTTTCTCTACAAATAAATTTTCAAAAATAACCAAACCAAACAAATTTTTCCAAAAAAATTTCCCAAAACTTGTAAACCAAACAAGTTTTCCAAACAAATCTCTCTCTCACACACATCAAATCAATCATTTTTTCCAAAACTCTATCTCAAAATAATTTTCCAAAACATCTTTTAAAAAAAACCAAACCAAACATGTTTTCGTACTTTTTATCTCTAAAACACATCTCTCAAACACAAACCAAACATATTTCTAAAAGTCTATTTATTAGTGACATTTTCAAAATTTTGTCGCTAAAAGTCTTATTTTTGACTTTTCGAGACGACCTTTTAGCTACTATACTCATGACGATGAAAATTAGTCCATAAATATTTTTTGTAACAAAATTTTTACTTTTAGAGACCAAATTATTTGGTCTCTAAAACTCTTGTATTTTGTAGTGAATACACACTATAAAATATTCCAATCATAACAAAAAAGTCACAAAAAACATAATTAAAATTAGATATAGCATACCATCCTGGTTTGGCATAGAACTATTAGATTAAAATAGTCATAAAAAGATAAAATAAATTAAAAAATAAATAAAATAAAATATTACATCTAAATCACAATCAGTGTATTTGGTTTCAGTTTTTTGAATTTAATTTTTTAAAAACTGTGTTTTTTATTTTTCGTGTTTTTTTTTTTATCTTTAGTGAATATTTTTAAAATTTTAAGCATTTTTTTTTTACTTTTTAGATGCATCTTAGATATATCTAAAAAGTAAAATATTTGTGAAAAAATATTTTAAAAAATAATAAATACACAAAAATATAAAAAATATATTGAATTTTTTTTTGTATTTTTGGTATTTAGTGAAATTTTTTAAAAAAAAAAATCACGAAAATTATATTTTTTAAGTATATTTATGTTAGATGTGTCTAAAAATTAAAAAAAAAATCTTAAAATATTAAAAAAGTTCAATAAAAAAAAATACAGAAAATAAGAAAGTAAGAATTTTCTGAAAAATATTTTGAAAAAACTGAAAACAAACATAGTGAATCATTTTATTTTTTTCCTCATAAAAATTTTAAAAATCAAAAAATTTAACTTAAATTATACTTTTTAATTCCATATTAAAATAATTAAAAAGATAAAAAGTTAAAAAATTAACTCACTTCAAACGAAGCCACATCCATAAAATGTCTCATACGTCTATAATGAAACAGATGAAGAAAATGTTAATGTATGTGTAAGGCAAAGTCACCATGCTGATGATATAAATGACAATCTTCAGAGACGTCATCACTAATGACATTACAACTAGGAAGAAAATGACAAAGTTAATGTTGGTAACGTATATGCAAGGCAAATGCTGATGATATAAATGACAATCTTTAGAGACGTCATCGGTAATGAGATTATAATTTGGACATTTCTGACTCTTTTGAAACTATAAGCTCCACCATCTCTGAAAAATCTAGAAATCTCTTAAATGTTGATTTATGGTTATGTATCAATTTTAATTAGAATATAACAATCTCAATCAAACAATCAAGACAAAGAGACACAACGATTTTACGTGGAAAAAATCACAATTGCACACCTCCAACTGTGATAAAAAAATCACGGGCAACAGCCACAAAACAATCCACTAAGAAGATTCAAAGGAATTACACAGGTATACTCTCAATTACCTAGCGAATCCACGCCTAATTGAACCAACCTCTATGTGCCTCTTCCAACTCGTCTTCACCTCGGAATTGTCTTTACGATGAGCTACCCCGGAATCCACCAAAGCTTCAGGCTCGAATTCTTCAGAATCCACCGAAGAACAACTCTCTCTTTTGTATAGCAAACAAAACCTTTGATGTACTCTCTTTAAACCATGAGTTGAATACTCAATAAAACATCAAAGAAAACTCACAAAGTATCCCCAGATATAAACCCTAGAACCCAAAAAGAAGATCTGGAGTAGTTCCTAAAATCTGACCCAACACGCGAATTTATAGAATCTGTCCCGCGATCTCCGCTCGAGCGCCCAACATCCCGCTCGAGCGTCTTCAGCAAAATATGAGCGTGATATAACAGAGGTCCGCTCGAGCGCTAGAGATCCCGCTCGAGCGCAAAATCACACATCTCAGTATTTTTACAGGCGACCAAAACTGCTGGAACTAGGGATTCTCCGCTCGAGCGGGGGAATGTCCGCTCGAGCGAACAGGCAACTTGGAATGCATTAGCATCACAAACTTCTTTGAAAGCACAATTCGGGTTGGATTCGCATCTAAACACTCATAGCCTCACTGAAATAAAAAGTGCGAAAATAAATACAACTGAAAGGTGTTTTGTCAAACGGATTGCCAAAAATAAAACCTAACAATCTCAACATTAAAGGCTTGTTTAAGAAGTGAGTTAGTTTTTTTTAGTGTTTTGATTTTTTAATTATTTTAATTTGAGATTAAAAAGTTTTATTTGAGTTAAATTTTTTTGAATTTTTTTATTTTGATTTTGATAAAAAAAATTAAATAATTATGATTTAAATGTGATATTTTATTTTATTTATATTTTATTTTATTTTATTTTTTTATGACTATTTTAACTTGATAATTCTCAACTGAGATGCCAAACAAGAACTAAATATAACATTGACAAAGAGTAATCTCATTTGTGGTGTAGCACCGTAACGTGATTAGCTAAGTTATTGGCAAAACTTGTTTGACCTAATTTTATTTGTGATTTTTTTATTGATTGATAAATCTTAATCGTTGTTTAGCATTAGTTTTTTTAATTGATTTTTTTGAGTTAAGACTTTTTTAGTTTAGGATTAAAAAGTTCATTTAGTTTGATTTTCTAATTTTTATAGTTTAGATGTAACATTTTATCTTATTAATTTATTTAACTTATTTTTTTATATTTTTTTAATCCAATTAAACACCATAGTAATTGCGGTTCTTATCTTCTTTGATTTGCGGAATAAAAAATTTCTTTCTCGATCAAAATAACCTAATAAAATAATCCTCCGTTAGCACAATGTGGCAATTGAACTTTAAAACAAAAGCATTCAAATCAATTATAGCATTCTATACAAAAATATTAGGATAAATTACTTTGACACTTTTTGAAATTTGAGTTTAATACATATTATTTTTGATGTTTTAAAAAATAACATTTCATTTATGTGGTTAATAATTTCATTTCACAAATTTCCTTACTTATATAAAAGGTAACAATTTCTGATAGAAAAACAAAGAAAATAATAATGAAAAAAAAAAGTAAAACAAAGAAAAGAAAAAAAAAAAAAAAAAAAAAAAAAAAAAAAAAAAAAAAAAAAAAAAAAAAAAAAAAAAAAAAAAAAGAAGAAGAAGAAGTAAAATAAAACAAGAAAAGAGAGAGTGTATGAATTTAATATTTTTTTGATACCAACGTTAATTCTGTCTAAATAATTATAATAACAGGGAGTCAGTGTAATTTTTCAAACGTTAAAGGGTGGTATGTATTAAATCCAAATCTCAGGAGATATAAGTATAATTTATCCAAAATATTATATATTTTATTATTATTATTTATAGAACGTTATATTAGTGTTCCCTCCAAATTTACAGTTGCGATTCAGACCACTAATGGACGAGCTCTAAACGTAACTCTACTTACGTGGCAACTAACAAGGGATGTAAAACCACACCTTCATATTACATATTACACAGTGCGTGTGTTTCACGCACTAACAAAAAAAATAAAAAAGGCAGATGTAAAAGCCCACCTTCGTCACCGTCTTCTTTTCTCCCTCTGAAAACATTTGTAGATTTGTACCAAAAGCAATACACAGAACAGAGATAGAGGAGCATATTCGTTCTTTTTGTAAGCCAATTGTAATTTCTTCTAACCAACAAAACGTGCAGAAGATAGAGACAAATATATATATATATATATATATAGAGAGAGAGAGAGAGAAGAATGGACAGAGAGAGTGAAATGAAGCAATCCAAGTTCAAGAGGGTTTGTGTCTTCTATAAGAGTAGCCAGGGGAAGAAAAGTAGCTACCAAGCTGCTGCTATTGAGCTTGGCAAAGAATTGATATATTATTGCTTTCATGCCATTAATGCCTTTGTTTCTTTTATGGGGGTTTCATGGTGTTCTTTCTTTGGGACCTTTCTTCACTTGGGTTGTTGACAAATGTTGTTTTGTCACATGGGTTTTGTTTGAAATGTGTTTTTCACACTTTTTATCTATTGAATTTGATGTGGGTTTCTCTTGAAATCATGTAAATCTGTTTGTAAGTTAGTTCATAGGGTTTTTTTCATTTAGAAATTTTGATTGATACCATCAAATGGGACAGTTTTGGTGCTGCTTTGGAAGTTTTTGGTGCTGCTTTGATACCTTCATAGGTCTCTCTCTCTGTGTACCTCTTTCTTTTTAACAGAGCTCTCTTTCTCTTAGTTGTGATGTGTCGGCGCTGATCTCGGTTGGAGACAGTTGGGGGTTCGAATCAGCTCTGGCCTCTCGTCGGGGTGTGAGAGGTCGAAGAGAGAGAGAGAGAGAGAGAGAGAGAGAGAGAGGAGAATGGACAAAGAGAGTCGATCATCATCGAATAGAGAGATAGGGAAAAGAGAAGGAATGAGCGAATAGAGAGAGAGGGAGAGAAAAGGGCGAGTTAGCAACAGTGGGCGTAATGGACTCCACGTCATTAGTGCTTGCTCTAGTGCTCCGAAGCATTTTTGCCAAATTAATTCAAAAAAAGACAACCTGTAAATGAGCTAAAAAACAGGAGATATTATCAAATTCATTCTAACTGTAATGTGCACAATAAATAGAATGAATTTAATTCACACCTTAATTTTATGCATATGTTAACGTATTTTCTCTATGCCAAAAAAACATTATTGTATATACTTAGTGCAAATGCAAACAATATATTTATACATTAGTTTTAATTTCTTTAGACTGTGTTTCATTCATAAATTTGGATACGAATTTTAAAATGAAAAGAGAAAAGGTGTGTAAAATATAGTTATATCTTAGTCCAAATTCTTTCTCAAATTCATGAATCAGACATAACCTTAAAATATATACATTTAAAACATGGTAACAAAGTTTAGTCTTGTATAGTCGAATTTATGATAAATTGGATGTGGAGGAATAAAATATTGGCTCAAATCCAAATACAGGTAAGTAGAACGGCCCAAAGGAAAGGGAAAAAAACCCCGATAACTGAAAGGCCCATCAAAAGGCAACTAAGGGAACAATGGCACGTGACCAAGCATGACTAAGATCTCCTTCTAGAAGGAGATCAACAGAACACAAAAGGACCCTTGGATTTATTTCATCTAAAAATAGAGACATCAAACAGCAAAAACAGGAACATAGGCCAGGCCTACTAGACAATACAACTGTCTGATTAGCTTAATCGAACGGACGAAACATTTGGCAAGTTGGCTACTAACGCTTGACATGATCTAGGCCATCCACAGAGAGATGATCCAACGGTGAAAGATAAAGACAACCTGGCCACTTGCCTGTCACAACACAAACCCGCCCCTAAAAGTTTGGCATCGTAACCGGCCAGTAATCCGTGATTACCAAAGGCCTAACTGGACAAATTAAACAAACGGGGCTAGCAGAAGCTAAAATATAAGAAAATGAAACATCCAATGAGTTGTGAACTTACATGAGACAAAGGCATAGCCATATATATACACATGTACATCAAGGTGTAGACTCGACTTTTTCGCGCACCCCTTTCGGAAGCTTGGAATAAGCTTTACAGTTCGAACTCCCGCGGTTCTGAATCTAATCTCACAAGTACAATGTGAAATTGATAAACACCAAAGAGTCCAAATCCAGCAAATCTTTTGGAAAATCGATTTTGAATCATATTGCCAAAAATGGACTGCTTTGCCAAATACATAGTGGCCACCTAAATATTTTATTTTGGAGAAATTTAGGAAACCCATGACTCATGCCAAAGGCCACGTGTTCGTCATCACCAAAGTTGCCTCGGCTCGGGAACTTAAGTACGAGATGGGAAGGTCATGAATTGAGCACCCCCGCTCGCCCGATTAAAGATTGGCCTCTACTAATCATGATATGATTTTTATCAACATTATATGCTCTTGTTCCGGTTTATTAGGCTAACATTTACTATGTGATGCACACACATAAGGTACAGACTAGTTTGCTCAAATTGGAACAATTCAATTTCATTCTTGCTTTTCGAAAAGGATTTGATTTTGCCACTCAACAAAGTGGGCTTAAAGTTTGTGCATTTGCTACTTGACAAAGTGGGCTTAAACGTACCTTCATTGAATCATTCCAATTCAAGCAACAAGCTTTCATTCACAGGCATTCAAATAGTTTAACAAGTAAGCATTTAGCCTCATGTTAAGCATGCTAGTCATGGCAGTCACTCACACTCATGCAAGTATGCTAAAGCACTGAAACTTACCTAGTACTCCAAGATAAGATAAAACAAAAGGGTTAAAAAAATATGCATGATTCCTAACTATGCGAGATGACTAATGCGACACATGCAATATGCAACTAATAGGCTCTGCTACTAATATGGCATATGAAGCAATTTGATAACATACGGTCTAAGCACGTATTCAAAGAAGTATAAATTAGCAATGCAGTTAGAATGATGAACCGAACCTCAGTGCGTGCACTACAAATGCATGGTTGCAAACATGAGAACGCTAATTGAAACGTGATGTCCCTAATCTAACCATCAAAAGCTGGTAAATAAAAGGGAGAAAGATGTGGGGTTGGAAGACATACACATTATTACAACATTGCACTCTCACGAAGGAGAGTCTGAATAAAACAACTAGCTAGCTAACTAGGCTAAACTAAGCTACTTATTACAACACAAATTAAATTAGCTAAACTAATTAACTAATTGTTACAACAAATTGAACTGATTAACTAACTATGATAGTTAACTAATTATTACAAACTCAATTAATTAACCATTCTAGCTAACTAATTATAATTACAACATAATACGAATTAGCTATTCTAACCAATTACAAAAGCCACTAGTTAAGCATAACACTAATCTATTACAACATAGATCCCAAGGATCGATGAGGAACTCATGCATGAACACGGTTTCCACCCAAAAAGCCACTATTTTGTTGTTGCATGCCTCTGTTGCTCAGTAGGACACTTGCATTGATTTCTCCTTTTAGACCAGCTTTGTTCTGTCTCAGAAGTACACTGCTGAATTTGCACTGGTAGTCGACACGGGGTCGGTAGGCCACTAATGATGGTCGGCCGGCTACTAATGATGGCCTGTCGGCCACTGTTGATTTGGCCTTCCTTACTGCAACAGAGAGCAAACAGAGCAGAACAGTGTATTTCTCAAGGGTTTGTTTACACAATTCATCCCCATTTTCATGGACAAATCAAAGGGAGACAAACCTTGGTCCACAAACCATCAACTCAAGCAATTTCATTGCATGATGGCTCATAGACCAAGTGTGCAATTTTGATAAATGCAACAAAACAAGACACAAATCACCTCTCTTTCATGAAAGATCAAGGGAAGTGATGACCTTGAAACCTTGAGTCATTTCATCACTAGTGAGTATGAAATGTCTCAAGCTTCCATGTGCTCAATTAACGTCCGATTGAACACAACGCTTAATTTTATTCTTGCACCATGTTAGTCCCATTTCAATTACTCCATTTTAATTTACCAACCATCCTTTAATTCATTAAGTCCAATAATGAATTTAAGTCCTCTAATGGAGTGAAGTACCAAACCAAGAGTTAACTTAAGACATGAAAGAGATATCATATCGTTGATAATGAACCCCTAAAAGGGATTAAACCATTAAGCATGACAACCTCAATCTCATGCATAAAAAAACAAGAGGCTTGAAACAACTCTCAAAGAAAAACAAAAGCCAAGAAAGGAGGGAGGTTGTAGAGATTATTAGTGCTAAAACTAAGTGAGAAAAGCATAAATAAATGTTATCAACTCAAAGAAGTGGTGTCTAAAGGCCTAAAACACCAAGCTTGTGAGGACATTTACACTAGAGGCATGCAAAACAAAGCTCAAATGACTTAACCAACCCAAAACAGAGTTAAAACAGTCCAAATCAGAGATTAAAACATGTTGAGATTAAGCTATAAATAGCTAGAAAAAGATGCTAACACATAGAGCTATCTAGGCTAGCAAACAAGGCACAAGGAGGGGAGGCTAACCCCTCCAAATTTAGACTTCAAAACATGATTTTCACCACTAAAATTACTCTGAAATTTTGTGTTTAAAAGCCCAAAAAATGATGGGTTGAAAGTGGGGAACAAAAGTGGAAAGGCCTTGCAAGCAAGGAATAAAGAAGGGTGAACCACCCCCTAACATTAAATGGCCTAAAACCACAAATTTCAGCCCATAAAAACAGAGGTTTTATAGCCCAAAAATAGTGGGAAAAAGATAGAAAAACAAGTATGCAAAGCATGGTAAAAGGGAAAATATTATATCTTTTGAAGCAAAGATTAATTTGAGGCAACAATTCAAGCTAAAACCAACTTCAAGAGCTCCAAGAAGGCTTCAAGGAACCTCAGCTCAAAGATGAACAACTTTGGTCAGGGAAGTGTAGGCAAAAGTGTAATGTATGTAGGCTAATGTGCACAAATTTGCAAGAGAGAGAGAGAGAGAGAGAGAGAGAGAGAGATTTTTGTTCCAAAAATTCTAACCCTCCTAAAATGTTTCTAAAGCTTAAAACCAAGAGAGAATGTCAAGTATATATAGAAACAAACAACCCCTCAGTCGAAAATATCTAAATTGGGACAACTGGAGCATTTGGGGGACAACTGGCTAAAAATATCTAGGTTTTTCACCAGTGGTTGACCGGCCAGAAGTGTGCATTGTCGGCCATCAATGGTGGCCGGTCGGCCATCAAAAATCTCCTTCCAAGCCTGACTTCAAATGGGCATATCTCTTTCATCCAGACTCCTTTTCTGGTCATTCTTGAGTCTAAATTGAAACCCCAGAAGTCTACTTTCCAATGGTGGCAGCCTTATAACTAAAGTCCAAGGGTACAAAAGGATAGGCCTGATTTAGTGAAGGCGGCTCAGTTTTGTCCGAACGAATTGAAGCCTAACTCTTCCCCCAACTAGTTTCCTTCCCTCTCCTCCAATTTTTTTCAACTCCAAACCTCTAAATAAGATGTTTAAAAGATTCTTCAAAGAGTTCACCTTTTTTTCATTTATTTCCATTTTGTCCTTTCTCGGTTTACCGAAAAGTGCAATTTTTAACGAAATGCAAGCTTCGAAACATCATAGAAATATTTTCAAAAATATTTTGAAATAGAGGGTTTTAAGGTCAAATTGTTTTGGTGAAAATAGTTTTCGTTCAAAATAGGGTGTAAGGTTAGGATTTAGTGCTCTTCTTGCTAAAGAAATTGAACGTTTGCACAACACTTTTCATCATCGAGTGATTAACTTGTGGTGCCCAAGTCTTAAGGGCTGTCAAAAATGGGATGTCTACAGTTGCCCCTCTTTGACAGAGCTCGAAGTATTGAAATGACGTGAGTGAATGTCAAAGCCCGACGACTACCCATTTTGACAAGGCCGTAAGACTTGGGCAAACAAACAAAATGCAGATGCAGTTGGTTGAACCTAAGGGTTGCCTATGTATCCCGTTGCAAGGAATCAAACCAGCATAGTTCAAGGGCAGAATGGAAATGATACACAATGTAATAAAATAATGTAATGATATACGATGTAACGATATACAATGTAACGAAATAATCAAACCATAAGCAGTGCAAAGCCACACAAATACCACAAAGGGATGGAGATACAAAATCAATCTACGTTTTATATAGAAAAGAAGTGGGCACAGCCAAACGACGCCTAACACAGGCTAAGTGCCTACATCCTTAATACTGGCCTCAGCACAGCATGGATGCTTACACATAACAGAACCATGTTTTAACGTGAAAAGGGTGCGAGCACATGCAAAACTATGTTGTTCGTAGAAAGAGAAAGAGTACAAGTAATTGGGTGCTATGATATCAGTGAGGAGTGATCTGTTGAGGAAAGATAATGATCCTAAATGCTGAATGCAACAAGACAAAGTACAATGCAATAAATGCAATGGATACAACGAGTGCAGTGAATAAAAGGCGTAGGCCGAACTACGTCTTGCCTAGAAAAGGCATGGACACAAAACAGACCACGTCTAACACAGAAAATGTGCCGACATCCTCAATACTGGCCTCAGCACAGCATGGGTACTTACACATGATAGAACTATGTTTCAACGAGGAAAAGGTATGAGCACATGCCAAACTAAGCTTAACATGGA
Source organism: Camellia sinensis (assembly GCF_004153795.1). Taxonomy (NCBI): domain Eukaryota; kingdom Viridiplantae; phylum Streptophyta; class Magnoliopsida; order Ericales; family Theaceae; genus Camellia; species Camellia sinensis. Next base: position 714,381 of record NW_021025506.1, read on the forward strand.
AAGGATGCAGGTGATAAAATGGCATGATATAATGGATGTAATGGATAATGTAGTAGATGAATATGGGTGACATACTCCAACCACGCTAGAATCATGAGAGGAGGACGAACAAATCCCAAACACGTTGAAATCGTGTGAGAAAGAAAGCACTCTAACCACGCCGAAATTGTAAGAAGAGGTCCTGAGAAAACTGCCCAAGGTCGCGTTCCATATGTCTTGAGATAAATTCCAAACACGCTGAAATCGTGTGAGGAAATGAACACTCAAACCACGCTGAAATCATGAGAAGAGGTCCTGAGAAAACCACTCAGGGACGTGTTCCACGCGTCTTGAGATAAATTTCAAACACGCTGAAATCGTGTGAGGAAAGGAACACTCTAACCACACTGAAATTGTGAGAAGAAGTCCTAAGAAAACCACTCGGGGTCGCATTTCACATGTCATGAGAAAAATTCCAAACACGCTAAAATCGTGTAAGGAAAGAAACACTCAAACCATGCTAAAATCGTGAGAAGAGATCCTAAGAAAACCACTCAGCGACGCGTTCCACGCGTCCTGAGAAAAATTCCAAACACGCTAAAATCGTGTGAGGAAAAGAACACTCTAACCACGCTGAAATTATGAGAAGAGGTCCTAAGAAAACCACTCAGGGTTGCGTTTCACGCGTCCCGAGATAAATTCTAAACACGCTGAAATCGTGTGAGGAAATGAACACTCTAACCACGCTGAAATCATGAGAAGAGGTCCTCAGAAAACCACTCAGGGGCGCGTTCCACGCATCCTGAGATAAATTCCAAACACGTTGAAATCGTGTGAAGAAAGGAACACTCCAACCACGATGAAATCGTGAGAAGAGGTCCTAAGACGATGCAATAGATGCACAGGAAATGCAGTAAACAAACAAAGCGGCACTTCAAAAAGTACCTCATGGGGTGAGTGGCGATGAATCGCCACTCTGATAGGGATCGCCCTCTTGTGTTCTTCGAACTCTTACCTTCAATTTACAGTTCAAAGGCCTTCAAATGTTGACAAGGGATAACCTCTGCATGTAGAAGCCACAATACCGCTTTTCTTCCTGATCATATTCACAACTTTCCCTATTCACCAACGGAATGACAGACTAGGTTGGTTCAGTATCCAGAATTGAGGTGCATACACATACTATCTCAATCTATAGGGCTGCCATACAGATTTCAAGCTGGGGATACACTCCTGGGTATTTAAACCAGACTTTAGTCTCGGAAATTCAAAACCTCCGTGTTTTAGGCCTTGGCCATTCGAACTCTAGTTTTCACTGTCATAGTTGGTCTCCTAGGAGCTCATTATAAACATAGCCAAGATGCCTCTAGCAGGGAATGGTGTTCGGGGATAGCACTTTGATTGCCATTCTGGCTTGAAGCAGGCTTGAGCGCCATTCTGACTTGAAGCAGGCTTGAGCTTAAGCTTAAGGTATACTCATACTTCGAAGAAATGACAAGGCTTGAGAAGGTGTATCCGGAATGCAATCTCAGAATTTACTGAAGTTGAAACACAGTAAGATGATCCAAACTTCCCCTCTTTTCTTTTGCTTTGCCGGCCGGAACCTGTGTAGCTTCAGATAGGTCCTTGTTTTATTGCTCTTTCTTTTATTCGGGGTGGACCTTGCAGTTTATAAAAGAAGGAATTTTGTTTTGTACATCATGTTGGGAATAACACAACACTCTAAGCACAAAACGATTTATTTTTGAAATTGAAACCAATAATGAATTCTTAACCGGGTATTGAGCCTACGACTGACTAAAGTCAAAGCAACTCAACAAAGAAAAAGTAAAACAACCTAAACACATCTATTAACACACAAAACGACTCAAAACAAGAATCGAGACAAACAAAAACAACAAACACAACACTCAGCTGTTTTCCACTAGTGGGAGGCCTCTCAGTTCAGGAGGAGCCCACTGCTTCTCCAGGTATTATTTCCACCCTTTGTCATTTGTGATTCTCATATCACTTTGGCACTCAATCTCTTTTTCTCTTAAAAGCCCTTTCCTTACTTTTTCTCTCATCGCACATCTATCTATTCTTTAATCTCTCTGATTTTTTTTTATTCCTTCCCAGGTGTGGTTGATGGATAAGCTGAAAGTTGTAGACACTGTGAGGGGGGGTCGAATATCCTGCTCTATTTCCAGTTCATGCTTTGCACTTGGCTTGATACCTCGCTGCTTGAAGGATGAGAGAGTTTTTGGCCTCTACTGCTAGCCTCAGATGTGCCATTTCTGGTGAGTGCATTGATAATGGGAAAAAGACAGAAAACCTGACTCGACTGTGTCCCTAGTTCATCATTTTGACCATTTTTTGGTTTTGGCTTTCTACTAAAACAATTTTGACCATCATGAGAGTTAGATTAACATGCTTATTCGACTTTCTACTTTGAAATCATGTAAGTCATGTTATGAGTACTGAAAATTTTCTTTTTTGGGTCCAAGAAATGGTCCAATTTTGGAAAAATGGAATAATTTTTGAGAAAATTAGTCAACCTCATTAAAAACTCCTCAAAAACTATATTTGCAAATGGCCACTGCTCAACCAACGTGGAATTAACTCTTCAGATGCACAACCTCAGATCTGAACTTGAATTGTCTTGCAGTTGAATCTTTCCAATGAAATAGGACAACCAAATTTGAATGAAGATGAGCCTGAAGATGAGCCAATTTGCACATAGATAGGATAACCAAGTTTGAATAAAGATAAGCCAATCAACATGGATAAGACAAGCAGGTTGAAAATGGTTGGGGCCGAACTTCAGGATGAAGTTACCTACGTATCCCAAAGATGGCAATCAGGCCGTACGTAGTTCCAGGGTTAAGGTGCACTCGAGTGTTAACACTTTTCTTTTACGCTCTAACTTTTGCCAAGGCCGCCCTTCCGGGTTTTCAACCTTGCGAGCTCTATTTTTCTTTTCTTTTCTATTTTTCTCTTTTCTCTTTCTTTTTCTTTGTTTTCATTCAATCATTTTTTTTTCTTGCTCTAACTTTTGCTTGGGTTGCCCTTCCGGGTTTTCGGCCTAGTGAGTCTCTCGAGGATAGAAAAGTTTAACTTGTCCATGTTGATTGGTCGTAGGATTTCTAGGCCATCTGAATCTAGGAGAATGGTTGTTGTTCGCTGATGATGTAGGAGTCTATCCAATCAGGTCTGAATTTGCCTCTAGTGTTGTAGATAGGAACTCAATTGTCCTTTCAGCAATAAATTTTTCTTCTCTCAGATTCTGGGATTTGGCTTTCTTGCCGGTCTCCATTGGTTGGCAAAATGACCTATCTTTTGAATCTTCGAACACATCTGACATTTTTACCTCTAGTTCAAGGGTTGCTTCTCATCCAGCTATGCAAGCTTCCTTTGATCACATCTGACCTTATTGCCCTTAGTTCAAGGGCTGGTTCCAATCCGACCATGCAAATCTCATATTTTGGTTGATCATTGAACATTCTGAATCAACGTTCAAGGTTTGAAAGCAAAGGGATTGAGTCTTGAGGCCGAGAGTGATCCTATGATGTACAATCTCAAGATCAATTCCAGGCATGTCTTCGTAGGACCACGTAAAACATTTTTGAAATTCTTTTAATAAAGCGACTAGTCGTTCATGCTCTTCTTAAGACAATGTAGAACCAATCTAGACTAAGCCAGGATTATCCTCAGTATCTACATTAACATACATGATCTCATTCATTAAGGGCTTAGCAGGCTTCTCTTTCTATCAGTTGATCAAATTTTTACAAATCCGAAGGAATTCCTTTCTCTTTGTTTTCACCACAGTGTTAGAAAAGTTTTGAAAAAAACTTTGGTCAATGCAATGATTTAAAGGCACAGAAAAGTAGGTGAAAAGTATTGTCATTTCATTCAGATCTTTTGGTGCAACTGGCTCGATGGCAGAAAAAAACGCAAAAGAAAGAGTGTAAAAGACAAACACAAAACAAGAAAGTGATGCCCGAGTTAACACGCTCGAAATCACCAACCTCCGACACAACAAGACTGACGCAATACAACAAGACTGACTCAATACAATAAGATTGACTTAATACAAAAAGACTGACTCAATACCCAAGTCTGAAAGTACAATAAATAGCATTTTCAAAGTACTAAAAAGTGCGTGCCATCCACCACATCTGGAGTAAAATGAGTGCCATCAGCAGGTGTTCATCCCCGATCACATAGTCACATTATCTCCCTAATTCATCGATCCAGTGCCGATAGACTTTGTAGGATCTGGTGGAGTGATGACCGTATTGTCAATCAGATCTTGAACTTTATGGCGAAGACGAAAGCAACTGTTAGTTTCATGGTCGATTTGTTGATGGAAGGCACAGTACTTGGCAGCATTATGCTTGGCTGGAAGGGGATCAGGGAGAGATCGATAGTCAAGGGGTTTGAGATGGCCTTGTCCCATGAGGATTTGGAGAGCTTTGGACAAGGTCATGTAAAGGGGATTGAAGGTGCGGTTTCTAGTCCTGCTAGGGTTGACAGAGGGGTTAGTAGGTGTTGACTGGGTTTGATGACCTCCTATGGGTGTAGGATTGGAGCTGAAAGGGATGTTTCTGGTACTGCAACTCTTTTCATGGCTTGCCCCTTGATTCGAAATGCTCCCAGCCTTAGTGACAAAAGTGTCATCAACAATTTTTGCAACAATTGCCAACATTTGCTGCTTGTTTAGCCCTTCGACCTTCAAATTCTTAATAGCCCACTAAAGTTGTGCATGGGGATCAATACTTGCCCCGGCCTTATTCTTGCCCCTTGCCTCCACTTTGCCAAGGGATTGGATCGTTATATCAGAGCAGAGCCCAGTTGTTGTTGACATGCCATCACCCAGACTTGAGATAACTTCAGATTGGCCATTTTCAATTGCAGCTCGCCCCAAGATTGGAGAGCCTTTTGGCGTGAAATTTCTAGCATGTAATGTGGTTGATGACGGAGCCAAAATCCCAAAGGCTAAATCTGCCACAGTTTTCTGCAAACCTTTAATCATGCTCATCAGCTCAGAAGCAGTGGGCTCATCTGTTTGAGATGATTAGGGTTCAAGTGCATCCATCATACACAAGTCTATGCTTTCTGGAATAAACACCTCAGGCTTGGGTAAATGGGCTGGGATGATGTATATGTTGGGGCTGTAAGTGGATGGTAGTGCATGGATTAGGTTGAGGTGTGAAGATAATGGGTTAGGGATAGCCTGAGGTCCTTTTGGTGGAGCTATGATCTCTTCGTCAATAAGATCCTGAATCTTATGACAGAGGTGGATGCAACGGTTTGTATCATGACCGTGCTGCTAATGATAGACACAGTATTTAACGGGGTCATTTCTTGGTGGAAAAGGATTTGGGAGGGGTCGAGGTTCTAGGAGCTCTAGGTACCCTTTTTCTAGTAGCATTTTCAAAGCTTGGGAGAGACTCATGTAAAGAGGATGGAAATTTCGAGCTTGGGGCCGAGTTGAAGTGATTGGTTTTTGGCTATTGATGGGAGTGGTGACAGTGTTTACTTATGAGCATTTCACAACTGTGCTACCATTGGAGCTGCGAACAACATTCATCCTCATAGGTTCATTACCTTCCACAATGATCCCTTGCCTAATGGCATCCTCGATTTGAACCCCAATTTCATGGAGGTCTTTAAAGTTGAATAGCGGGAGGACTATGATATGAACTTGCAGATTTCATGCAGATTTCTAACAATGATATGAACTTGCTCTTTCTTTGGAGGCCTGTTTGTCATCATAGCTACATTTTCCCTCCATCGAGTAACAAACTCTGAAAAGCCCTCCTTCAGTTCCTGACGCGTTGTCCAAAGATCACGAGTTATGACCTCGATTTGCGTGTTGTAAGAATATTGGGCAACGAAGGATTCGACCAACTCTTGCCAGCTCTGTTTTACAGAGTCCTTAAATTTAGCATACCAAATGGCAGCTATTCCGGGCATGGTTCGGCTGAATAGTGACAACTTCTGTACTCAGGTCAAACCCATTGGTCGTAGGATATCAGAAAACAGATGCAAATGCATCATCGGATCTCTAGAGCCATCGAAGCGATCAATATTCGGCATCTTAAACCGCTCCGATAAGGTAACTGTCAATTCGGTGTGCCCATCCTCTATATCTGGAATAGAGTTGACCCCTTGTGCCTTTTTGAACAACTTTTCCAGCTTGTTGACTTTGAGTGTGGTTGGATCAACCTCGAATTTGAACGGTGCCTTGATTTGATACACCGGGGCTCTGGAAGTTTGTGCTGGGATGGATTCTGCTTGGACTGGAAAAACTGGAACATCCTCGGTTTGTGGATCTTGAGCAATGGTAGTATTAGCTGTGGTACCGGGCGCAGGGATAGCCGTGGTGGAAACATGTGATGCAAAGGCCACTGCTGGCTGCGGTTGCGGTTGTTGTTGCTGTAGGCTAGTTATAACCTCGGCCTAACGGGCTGTAACCTCAGCTTGACGAGCCGCGTCATGCTGCAGTGTCTCAACTATTTGTTGCAAATGGACTATTAGTCCCTCCATATTGGCCTGGGGATACTGTGCCATTGGAATATGTGAGTGCACTGGTGCTAAATTGGAAGTAGATAACAGTTCCTGAATTGAACAAACACAAGTTACCCTGAACTAGATCTCTGACCTGACAAAGTCTATCAACACAAGTCCAGAGTACTTGGGGGATATTGGAGCCTTCTGAAGCTATGGCTCCAGGATTACCTAGCAAAAGAGAAAACAGACTGCACCTCAGCCCAATTTCACGAGAACAGATATGATCACAGCTGAGTGACTGTACTCCACATTAAATTCTTTCCCAAAACAGATACCAACCTTGCAACGGATATGCACATTCCTATGCAGTTTCACAATAAAGCACATACTAGTTAAGTGAGAACCAAAACACCCCTATGAGGGGGTAAGGTTACTGTATCCTAGTTTCATCAGGAACTAGGTTCACTATTCAAACAAAGTGGTTTCACATAATCCTGTATTCGAGTGAGCATTCTGTCCTAGTTTGGAACAATCTTTACGGCTTTCGATATGCAACTAGGTCGAAATGGTCAAAAGGGTACCTTAGTAAGACTACCTAATATACATCTCACACCTAACACTGAGAAGTGAAAGGAGAATCAAATAGTACAACGGTAGTCCAGATCCAAGGGCTGTGTTTCTATCGTGGCAGAGCCCGCGACCGGTCAGCCTTTCAGCAAGCTTTTAGGTAAGCCTCCGGCAAACCGTCCAGGAATAGCAAATGGCAAACACAGTGACTTAAACGCACCAATGTAAATGCAATGCAAAGAAACATATTAGTGTAAATAAAATTTCATATCATGAATTTCAAGTCAAGTTCTCTAATTTCCCGAGCAGAGTCACCAGAAAACTGTAGACTCGACTTTTTCGCGCACCCCTTTTAGAAGCTCAGAATAAGCCCTACAGTTCGGACTCCTGCGGTTCTGAATTTAATCTCACAAGTGCAATGTGAATTTGACAAATCTTTTGAAAATTTGATTTGGAATCAAATTGCCAAAAACGGACTGCTTTTCTAGATATAGAGTCGCCACCTAAATATTTTATTTTGGAGAAATTTAGGAAACCCATGACTTGTGCCAAAGGCCATGTGTTCGTCATCACCAAAGTTGTCTCAGCTTGGAAACTTAGGTACAAGAGGGGAAGGTCATAAATTGAGTATCCCCACTAGCCCGATCAAAGTTTGGCCTTTACTAATCATGATATGATTTTTATCAACATTATATGCTCTTGTTACGGTTTATTAGGCTAGCATTTACTATGTCATGCGCATACATAAGGTATAGACTAGTTTGCTCAAATTGGAACAATTCAATTTCATTCTTGTTTTTTGAAAAGGGTTTGATTTTTCCACTCAACAAAGTGGGCTTAAACGTACCTTCATTGAATCATTCCTGTAGGATCCGAATAAATTCATATTAAGAAAATCCAAATCCTTTTGAAGGAAATCAGGACAGATACTATTCGGCTCCGTCCTGGGGGGTCCTGAAGCCAAGTATTTAAATCGGCCATGGAATCAGCTATTATAGACGTCCCCGAATGTCCCGGAAGGGAAATCTCGTTCTGTTCATTTGGGCTCACTACAGTTCGGACTCAAATATCATGGTTCTTAATCTGATCTTGCAAAGTGCAATGCAAGATTGATAAATCACCAAAGAGTCCAAATCCGGCAAATCGTTTTGGAAAACTGATTTTTTAGAAAGAAATGCCAAACATGAACTGCTTTGCCAGATACAGAGTCACCACCTAAATATTTTATTTTGGGGAAATTTAGGAAACCCTGACCCGTTGCCTAAGGCCACGTGTCCGTCATCACCAAAGTTTCCTCGGCTCGGGAACTTGGGTACGATTGGAGAAGGTCAGCTATGAGCACCCCCACTCGCCCGATCAAAGATCGGCCACTACTAAACATGATATCTATTTTTGAAAACATTATGCATTCTTATTCCGGTTAATTAGTTAATCTTACTATGTGATGCATACAACACAAAAGTATAGACTAGATCGCCTGATTTGGAACAAAGCATTGCATATCTGCTCATTTGAAAGACAGTTTGAAATTTGCTACTCGCAAGTAGGCTAAAACAAGGATTTCAATGAGTTGTTCCAAGTCAAGCAATCCAACCTTCACCCATAGGCATTCAGGTAGTTATATCACATAAGCACATAGCATCATGGTAAGCATGCTATCATGGCAGTCACTCACACGCATGCAAGGATACTAAAGCATAAACACGTACTCCGAGCCAAAGAAGAAACTAGGTAGTAATCAATGCATGAGCCTAGTTCATGTTAAAATGGCTAATGCAACACATGCAAAATGCAACTACAATAGGCTCGGCTATTCTAAGATGGCATATGATGATGCTACAGCTAATACGTATTCAACTTAGAATTGAAGTATAATGCAGTTAGTATGATGCGCCGAGCCCGGTGCATGCAATACAAATGAATGGATGCAAACATGCGAAGCATAAGGATACTAACTGAAACATGCCCTAATCTAACCATTGAAAGCTGGTAAATAAAAGGGAGAAAGACGTGGGATTGGAAGACATGCACACACGCACGCACACTTATTACAACATTGCCCTCTCTCGGAGGGTCCGAAAGAATAATATAAATTAATCAACTAACAAGCTAATTAATTAATTACAAAACCAGCTAACTAATTGACAAATTAATTAAGCTACTGAGAGCAATAAAACAACCTCGGGAAGAGGGATGGATGTATACATGCTTAGCTTTGCTCGGAAATCCATCGTCATGCCATAGTTGCCTTTGTTTACACTGTTCTTCACCTCTGAGGACTGCACCAGTCCTAAGAATGCTTCTGGAACACTCCCTGAACACTATAGGATGTCACCGGCCAAGAAGAATGGTCACCGGCCATGGAAAAGTGGTCATCGACCAATTGTGAGGCTCTCGGCCAACAATGGGTAGCCGGCCAGCACTTAAGATGGCCGACCGGCCATCTCTTCCTGCAGAATCCTATTTTGACAGTAGCAGAGGGCAGACAAGACATGGTAATGCATTTCAAAGCAAATGTTTGCACAACCACCCTCCCTATCATGTTTAAGACTCAGGGGAGTATGGTACTCGACCCTCGGACCACCAATCGCGCATTTCAATGCGTGATGGTCCAAGAAGTCAAGTGTGTATTTTGATGTCAAATGTAATGCACATAAACACACTATGGGCCCAACCTCTATCATAATCAATTTAAGAGGCAAGGCATGCATGCCAAATGCAACCTAAGCATGCGAGCTAAGTATGCAGCATGAAAATGCAAACACGCATGCAAACATGCAAGCATGTGACAATATTCACACGAATGAGCATGCAAGACATTATGCAACCAAAGCATGTAAGCATGAAGCAATGTAACAACATTTGAGCAACATGCAAAAGATGGAATTAGACTAATATGGACAAGCCTCAGCCATGTCCAAATAAGTAGCCAATATAATGCAACAAAAGCATGGAATAGATATGCAAACATCCATGCACAAAGGCCTATCATCTAAGGCATAAAAGAGGCAACTCTTAAACACATTTAAAAGAGACTAATATGGACAAATGACAAGCATACTAAGCTCTAAAATCACATGAAAGATGATGCCAAATCAACTAATCAAGCCAAACATTGCATGTTAATGGACTTAAAGCTCAAAACTAGCCGAAGGACTTACACTATGGCCATGTCAACCAAGCCCCAAAGAGCCAAAATGACCAAAACAGTCCCAAAGGACACCAAAACAAGGCTAGAGCATGCATTGGAACAAGGCAAAAACATGCTAAGAAATGGGCCCAAAACAAAGGGCATTCAAAGCCACAAAAGGGAGCATTCCATTACAACTATTTCAACCAAACATGGCATGGATTATGCAATGAAAAACAAAATCATAACTTGCCAAAATGAGCCCCAAAACCCACCTAGATGGCATCTAAATGGCTTAAGTCTAAAGGCATGCACAATGACCCAAACATGGAGCATGAAACACCAACCTTTTAAAGCATTAAAGGGGCATCAAATGCAAGCATACAAGCATGGAACAAGGACTGAAATATCATAACTAATGGTGCCAAACCACTGAAATGATGCAAATAGAGCATGGTAGAGGAGCCAACACTCAAAGCATACAAGCTAGATGGCATGGTATCTATACAAAGCAAGTCATGGATGACCAAGACAACCAAAATCAGACCTCAAGCATGTCAAAACATAGACAAAAGCTTCTTGAAGCCAAGCCAAAAGCATGCTAAAATGACATGTTAAGGCATGATGCGTACTAGGCTATTTCATGGGATTGCATGGCAAGTGTATGGAGCATACAAAGACTAACCAAACCAAACCTAGACAGAGGTATGACATGGTAAAACAAGCCCAAGAACATGCTGAAATGGACACAACATAGGCTAGAATGACATGCTACTTCATGAAGCATACAAAGCTAGTGTGTGTGATTTACACTACAAGTGTATTAACCATGCAAGAGCCGGCCAAACCAACTCAAAACAGATGTGAGGCATGTCAAAATAGTACTAAAAACCTCTTGAGATGGCCCCAAAAACAAGCTAAAAGGCATGCTCAAACATGAGGCACTCAAAGCTAGTTTGTAAGATTTACACTACAAGTGTATAAGGCATGCATGGGATGACTAAACCAAGTCAAAACAGATCTAAGGCATGCTGAAATAACCCCAAATACATGCTAGTATATGGTCAACATACACTTAACAAAGGTGCTCAAATATGAGGCAAATAAGACATGTATTGAAGACAACAATGAGAGGGGATGGCCCTCTCCTTCTTAGGACCTTAAAACACCATCCCCACCACTAAAACCCCTTTGGATTTTAGTGGTGAGAAGGCCAATACAAGGTGGTCCTGAAGCTCCCAAAAAAGGCACAAAAATGAGGCCAAACAAGGCCTAAGAGGAGGTAAACAACCCCAAACACAAAAGTGATCTTAAAAAAACTTCAAAAGGAGCTCAAAATAAGACTTTTTTTAGTTTATGACAAAGCCCAAATATGTTTTCAAGTATGGAAAAAATACGAAGCAAAACAATGCTTAAAAGAGGGAAAGAAGTGTTACCCTTGTAGCCAAGAACTCTAGCAGCTTCTCTGGACCAAAACCAGCTCCTTAAGCCCTCTCAAGACCTCTAAGAAGCTTAGGTGGATGATGGAGGTGTATGGCTATGAGGTGTGGTGCAAAGGGGTCAAGAACCAACCCTTTTGGAGCTCAAAATATAGAGATATAAAGAGAGATATATGTTTTGTCTTAGACAAATTTTTTTGGAACCCTTGCAATGAAAGATGAGCTCTTCTTATATAGAGGAAGAAAGGTCCAAGCTTCTCTTAGAAGCTTGGAGCAAAGGGGCCAAGCTTCCTCAAGAAGCTAAAAAGGAGTCAAGCTTCTCTTAGAAGCTTGAAAGGGGTCAAGCTTCTGTTAGAAGCTTGGAACAAAGGGTTCAAGCTTCTTGGAGAAGCTAGAACAAAGGTTCAAAAGGTTCAAGCTTCCTCAAGAAGCTAAAACCAAGGGTTCAAAAAGTTCAAGCTTCCTCAAGAAGCTAAAACCAAGGGTTCAAAAGGTTCAAGCTTCCTCAAGAAGGTAAAACAAGGGTTCAAAAGGTTCAAACCCCCTCAAGAAAATGTCTCGGCCAGAAAAGGTCTCGGCCAAAAAAAGTGGCCGATTGATCAAAATCAATGGCCGGCCAACCAAAAACATTGCCGACCGGCCAACACCTTTGGCCGGTAGCAAGAAAACAGGGCTGGTAGCCTCAAGCCATGGCCGGTGAGGTGTGAGGATGGCCAACAAGCCATTCTCTACCCTTAGAAGTAGACACACAAGTGTTTGGTCTACAACCAAGCACAAAACAAACAAGTCGAGAGGTCTCGAGGCAAGGCACGCGGCCGAAACCTCCGAGAACTCAAGATGAACACGAACATGGATGATCATCGAGTGTTCAAACGATGACGTCCAAGTCTTCAGGACGGTCAAAAATGGGATGTCTACAGCTGTATAATAAGCCGAGTGGGAATTGGCATGCGACAGAAAGGCCGAATTAGCGATTGTGCGCTGGATTAAACGTGGGCCCGACCCCTGGGACCATAGACTAGTATAAATAAAAAGAACACCAACCAAAGAATGGTATGTGAGAATAGATTAACTAAACTTGAAATAGAAGCTAACTAGAGAGCATATACTAATTTGTCCGTCAGAGTGCTAATTTCGGCACCCCTAACCGGAGTGTTCATCCTTTTTCAGGTGACAATCCGAGGATCAGGAACGTCCTACAGGATTTAAGAGTATTTCCAAACCATATTTCTATAATTAGCGCCGTCTATGGGAATACTCAAGCACATCCATGGCGGGCGTAACAGAAAATCCTCCGGTAGCCGTTGACGAAATTACGCCAAGAGACGACGTCACTCCAAGAAACATGCTTGGACCGGAGAATATCACCGAACGACGGGCCTTGAACTTCGATTCAGTAGCCCAGACCTCACCCTCGACGTCAGTGCATGAGACAATGCAGACGATTATGGATCAAACAATGCAAAATAAACAGCGGCTGGAGAACATAATGGCTGAGAATGAGCGCCCGCGCCAGGATTTGGTCTTGGAGGTGGTGAAATCCCAGCAGGCCGCATGCCAAGACCGAGGCTGACCTTCAAGAAAGAAGGATAGTCGACGACGTCAACTTCGGAAATGCGATAATGACAGTTATTCTGACTCACCGTCCCCGGAACCCAGAAAGAAAGGACGAGTTGATGTATCCAGCTCATCTCAAGGAAGTCCGTATGTACGACACAATCGAGAGAGGAGTGATGATTTGGATGAGGAAGATAAGCACGACCCTTTTGTGCGACGAATTGCAAGGGGAGTGCTACGCAAGAAGTTCAAAACATCATCATTCACCTTGTACAACGAAAAATCGAACCCCACTGATCATATTTGTTATTATAAACAAGCAATGACACATCATGCTGATGATGAAGCCCTCATGTATCGAATATTTCTGAGCAATCTGGGATCACTGGCCGTCAGATGGTACTATAAACTGGAGCCGGCATTGATTAAGAACTTCCATCAACTCAAAAAGTCCTTCAGGGCAAGATTCATCACCAATGAGATCTAGCCAAAGCAAGCCGATTCTCTCTAGGCAATGCAAATTAAACCAGAAAAAACCCTTCGTGAATATTCGGCACGCTATTGGGAATGCTTTAATCTAGTAGATGATGCCCGTAATGACTCCATGGCCATCACTACCTTCAAGATGGGATTTCATCCTGATAGTCCCCTCCGCAGTTCATTGACCAGACGGCCCCCCAAAACAGTCTGGGCGTTAATGAAGAAAGTCGAAGAATATTACAAAGTGGAAGACGGTGCCCTGCGGGTCAAAGCCGGGCAGAAAGCCGATAAGACGGCTCTACTTGGAATCGTTCAGCCAATAAGCGTCGTGCCATCAAGAAGCCTGAACTGCAGAATCGGGCTAAACGAGACAAAAGGTGCGACTCGCGCCGATCAAATGACCAATGTTTACATCGAGGTGTAGACCACCCCGAAAACTCCCAGCTCCGCACGCGAGGGCGCGAAATCGTTTTGTTCTTCAGCTACTACAGTTCGGACTCGTGTCACGGTTCTGAATCTAATCTCGCAAAGTGTAATGCAAGACTGATAAATCACCAAAGAGTCCAAATCCGGCAAATCGTTTTGGAACACTGATTTTAATAAAGAAGTGTCAAAGATGGACTGCTTTGCCAGATACAGAGTCGCCACCTAAATATTTTATTTTGGGAAATTTAGGAAACCCTGACTCGTACCTAAGGTCACGTGTCTGTCATCACTAAAGTTGCCTCGGCTCGGAAACTTGGGTACGAGAGGGGAAGGTCATGCAATGAGCACCCCCGCTCGCCCGATCAAAGATCAGCCTTTACTAACATGATATGTTGTTTTTGAAAACACATGTGTTCTTATTCCGGTTATTAACCTAGAATTACTATGTGATGCGCACAACATACAAGTATAGACTAAATTGCCTAAGTTGGAACAAAAACATTTCATGTTTGTTTGTTTGAAAATGGTTTAGAGGTGCTACCCGCAAGTAGGCTAAGTCGTGGATTTTGCCACCCTCAAGTGGGCTTAAAACTCGCATTTCGATGAATTGTTCCAATTCAAGCAATCCAACCTTCACCCATAAGCATTGAAGCAGTTAATCACTTAAGCAGGTAGCCTCATGGCAATCACGCTAACATGACAATCACTTACACACATGCAGTATGCTAAAGCGTAAACACTCACAGCGTACTCTGAGCCAAAATAGAGAACTAGTTAGAAATCATGCATAATCCTAGTTCATGTTAAGATGGCTAATGCAACACATGCAAAAATGCAACTAAGATAGGCTCAGCTATTCTAAGATGTCATGTGAATGCAACTTGATAACATGCTGTTGAACACGTATTCAAGTCAATGTATTGAAATACAATGCAGTTAGTATGATGTGCCGAGCCTGGTGCATGCAAGACGGTTGAATGGATGCATGCAGGCATAGCATAAGGATGCTAATTGAAACATGCCCTAAAACTAACCACTGAAAGCAGGTAAGTAAAACGGAGAAAGAAATGGGGGTTGGAAGACATGCAACACACACACGCACGCTTATTACAACAGTTGGCCCTCTCGAGAGAGGGTCCGAATAATAAGCTAACTAGCTAATCTAAGCTAATTAAACTAATTATTATATCACAAAACTAATAAATTAACAAGCTAACTAATTAAGTACAAAACGAAGCTAATTAACTAACAAGTTAACTGACTAGTTATTACAACACAAATAAGCAGCTAAATGCATTAACTACTTAAGTACAAAACCAAAGCATAAACTAGCTAAGGAAAGCAGTAAAAAGAGGTCCTCGGGATGAAGAGCGCATGCATGCTTGGTCGCCTCGTTCGGAAATCCAACGCGATGCCCCGATTTGCCTCTGTTTGCAACTGTTCTCAGAACCTTGCACCAAGCTCCAGAAAGCTTCCAACTCACTTTGGGGACCTGTAGGAGCATGGCCGACCATTTTTTGGGGGTGCCGACCACCTGCCGACCAATTACCATTGCCGCAGACTAGAAAAAGTGGTCGGCCAGCTAGTTTTTCTAGTTTGCCGACCACTTGTTGATGCACTGCTCTAGTTTGCTACAACATAGAGTAAGAAAGGGCATGGCAATGTATTTGCAAGGTATGTGTGCACAACCACCCTCCCTATCATTTCATAAGCTCAAGGGAGTGCGGTTCTTGACCCTCGGGCCACCAATCACGCATCTCAATGCATGATGGTTGAGAAGCCAAATTGTACAATTCAATATGAAATGAATGCACACATAAACACATAAAGCTTTAACCTCCATCATGTATGATCAAGAGGGTCGACAACTGAGAATTGAGGCACGTTTCATCACTTCAAGTATGAAACGTCCCTCGTTTCTCATGTTTGGACTAACACCTAATCCAAACACAATGCAAGCAACAACATGTATAACACAATGCAATTAACAACATGGCATACACAATGCAAAGAATAACATGGCATACACAATGCAAAGAACAACATGGCATACGCAATGCAATGTAACATAAGCATGCAAACGATATGGCATACACAATGCTAAGAACAACATGGCATACTCAATGCAATGCAACATAAGCATGCAAACAACATAGCATACACAATGCTAAATGCTAAGAACAACATGGCATACTCAATGTAATGTAACATAAGCATGCAAACAACATGGCATACCCATGCTAAATGGACTTAAACCGAATATGGACAGACCTCAGCCATGCCCAAATCAGTGGCCAGAATGCTAAGAAATGAAGGCACAAAAGCATATACAAGCATGCACATGCATTGGCCTATCAATTAGGCCTAAGAGCACAACCCTCAAGAGTGCTCAAGGAGTGACAAATGTGGAAGTGTAACAACCCGAAATGCACTGAAATTAGGCAAGAAATGATGCCAAATCATTCAAACAACACAAACAAGGCATGCAAAAGTCCTTAAGCATAAGGCTAGCAAAGAGGACTACAAAGGGGGCATGCAATACATGGCACAAATGCATGAACCAATCATGGACAAAGCTCAAATAGGTCTAAACAAAGACCAAAACATGCTAAGATGGGAGCTCAAAAGTCTAGGCATGCAAGCATACAAGCTAGGCCCTAAGCTAGGCAACAATGTACAACCCCTAGAGGCACTCAAAGGGTGAAAGAAGTAGGCACATGGAAATTCTATATGCTTTGAAATGTCATGTTAAATGATGCCAAATCATGTACATGGTACAAATGAAGCATGCAATGGTGCCCAAAGCTTGAAACTAGCAAGGCCAATTGCACTACAACTGTGCAATACATGAAGCATATGAAAAATACAATCCAAAACAGTCTTAGAGCATGTCAAAATGATGCTAAAACATATATGGAAGGAAACCAAAATAAGCTAGCATGGTGAGCATGAAGCATGAGATATGCAAGGCCAAAAGGGAGGATTACACTACACCTACTAAGACCAAGCATGAGATGGCTCTGCCAACAAAAATCAGAGTTATATTATGGATAAATAACCCCAAAAACACACTGAAATGATAGCTCGTAAGCTTAGGCATGAAGGCATACACAATGGCTCATGTTTAAGGCATAAAGGACCAACCTTTCAAAGCGTGGAATAAGTGAAAGATGTGAGTGTATGACCATGAAACATGCGCTGAAATCTCATAACAAATGATGCCAAATCATTCAAATAGGCCAAGCAATGCATGTTAGTGGACTCGATACACAAAGCTAACAAGCTAAAATGCACTATAGCTATACAAAGTATGGCATGCATGACCAAGAAAACACAAATCAGAGCTTAAGCATGGTAAAACATGGACAAAAGCTTCTTGAAGTTAAGCCAAAATCATGCTAGAATGATGGTCTAAAGCATGGTACACATTAGGCTAGTTAATGGAATTGCACTACAAGTGCATGAAGCATGCATGAGCCAACCAAACCAAGTCAAAATAGAGGTATGACATGGCAAAACAATGCCAAAAACCTACTGAAATGGCCCCAAAACAAGCTAGAAAGACATGCTACTTTATGAAGCACACAAAGCTAGTTTATAAGATTTACACTACAAGTGTACTAAGCATGCATGAGGTGACAAAACCAAGTCAAAACAGTGGTATGCCATGCCAAAATAACCCCAAATATATGCTAAGATGGAGCCAACATAAGCTTAACAAACATGTTCAAACATGAGGCAAATGAAGCAAGCATTCAAGAACACAAGAAGAGGGGATGACCCTCTCCTATTTGGGACCTCAAAACACCATTTCCACCATTGAAATTCCTCTGAGTTTCAGTGGTGAGAAGGCCAAAATAAGGTGATCCCAATAGCTTAAAATGAAGGTTCAAAACAAGGCCTAACAAGGCACAAGAGGGGGTGGACTACCCCCAACACCAACAAGGCCTCAAACAAACATGTTAAGGACTGAAAAATAAAACTTTTTTTAGTTTAAAGTTAGGTCTAAAACAACATGCAAGTAGGGCCAAAAGCTTAAGCAAAAATAAGGGTTTAAGAGGTTAGTTTCTCACCCTTGTAGAACAACTCTAGAGCAACAACTCCAGCAGCTTTTTCTGACCAAAACTAGTCCAAAAAATTCAAAGACAACTTCAAGGGACCTCAGCTCCAAGAGTATGGTGTTTCACTCTGTGTTTGTGTGTTAAAGTGTGATAAAAAGACACTTTTGAAGCACACATGTGAAACAAAGAGTAAGATAGAGACAAATGTGTATCTACATCTCTCAAGCACAAAATTCTGAACCTGGAGAAGGAGGGGGGATGTTCTCTTATATAGAGAACCAAAGGTTAAGCTTGTTGGACAAGCTTAGGCCTAAAGCCATCCCTCCATACACGTGTATGGAGGATCACTTCTGTGCCCTCCAACTGTTACAGCTGGCTAAAAAATATCTCCAGGAATGAGCTGGAAAGCTGTCGACCACTTGAAGTGCTTGACCAGCTACTTACACTGGTCGGCCGACTAGTGGAAGTGGTCGGCCAGGGTAAAAAGTGGTCGGCCACAAGGGAGAGGTGGTCTACAGCATGAAAGCAAGGCAGTGGTGTGGTGGCCGACCAGAAAAGGTGGTCCAAAGACCAAGAAAACCAGTTGGCCGACTAGAAAATTGGCTGGCAGGAAGGAAAGTGGTCTCCAAGGGGAAGAACTAGTCTCCCACCCTTATACCAACTTCCAAACAAGGAAAACAAGGTTTGTGCCAAAAACAAACCAAAAAGGATGGAAGACAAGAGTCCGGAAGGCAAGGCGCGCAGCCGGGAGCCTAAAAAACTAGTCTACGGGCACCAAAAGTGGTCTACGACCACAGAGGTGGTCTCCCAAACCACAGTGGCCCTCTAGGCCAAGGCAACAAGGCATGGTTTGAAAACCAAGCCAAATGGAGAATGTTAAGCGGTCCCGAGGCAAGGCGCGCGACCGAAGACTCCGGAAATCAGAAACTAGTCTCCAAACGGGAAAAGTGGTCTACGACCGCCAAAAGTGATCTACAACCACAAAAGGATGGTCTACAAGACCTCTCCCTCTCTCCGTGGAAGAGAAAACAAGATTCGGTCCACAAACCAAGCCAAAGCACAAAGAGTTCAGAGGCCCGGAGGTAAGGCTCTCAGCCAAAAACTCCGGAAACTCGAAATGAACACAACATGCACAATCACCGAGCGCTCAATCGATGATGTCTGAGTCTTAAGGCGGTCAAAAATGGGGTGTCTACATGTCACGCCCCAAAATTCGGACAATTAAATATTAAATTAGGACTAAACCCCAATTAATATTCCATCATCCAAATCCTAGGGGTGAAACAAAAAAAAAAAAAAACTAAAACGCCAACCCAAACCATCTACCATAAATTCATAACTAACAAATACCTCAACATTAAGGTAGCAACAACAAGTCAAAACAACTTAAATAAAGTACGGTTACAAACCATGCCAAATTATTCTAATACTAAAGTCATAAAATAATAATAATAATAATAATAATAAATACATAAACTACTAACAAGCCTAAGCTCAAAAAAACAAAAAGAAATCCAAGAGATATGCCCAAAAACTTTAGTTACTTCTCGTCACCACCGTAGCCTCAACTAATCCTGCAAAGGAAGCTCAGCAGCGCTCAACAGAACGCACCCGAGTTGTCAAGAGACAAAACGGGTCAGTATACATGTATACTGGTATGAGTACAAGAATTGACACCCACGTGTCCACCAGACACAAACAAAAAGTACATTATTTCTTTATTACAGGACAAGACAAGTAGTTCCAACCGCACCGAGACGAATGGGTAGTTTCTCGAGACACGGTGGCATTTAGTTTCTTATCCGTACACAACGAAATATAAATGTATTATAAAATAAACAAAATAGAAATATAATTATGGTGGGTCAGCCCTGCATAAAAAGTTAGTAAGACCCACCTCAAAAAAATATTTGAAAAATAAAACTTATTTTATATGGATTTTATTTTGTGTGCCAAAATAATTTTTTAAAATTTAGAGAAAAAAAAAATTATCAAGCATTTTTTAAGACTTATTTGGTGTAATTTCTTATAAATTGAAAATTGATAATAAAAAATATAAGCTAAAATCACATTTGGGTAAATTTTACCAATGGCCTTTGTAATTTTCTCTGAATTGTAATTTGGTCCTTTCATTTCAATTACAACATATTTATCCTATAATTTCACTTTTTGTATTAAATAAGGACAATAGATGACAAATGTTAAACTTTCGATGAAAAATAATCATATGCACCGCACGTGATCAACTACGGTTAAGAACAAAAATAGAATTTTACATGAACCTTAACCCATTGGGGTCACTCGCAATTATATAATTTAATTTTTATTTTGAAGATTTAGAACCATAACATTTATTTATTTTCCTATATATATATATAGATGGTGGTGGAAGAGATGAACATATTGACGACAGTGTTCCTAAGATATGACAAGGAGAAAATTTACTACCCAAATTCAGTTCTACTCACTAAACCCATCAGCAACTTCCGTAGAAGTCCTGAAATGGGTGATACTGTTACTTTCTCCGTTGACATGTCTACTTCTTTGGACTCCATTGCTGCTCTTAAGAAGTCCATTCAATTGTAAGCGTTCTCTCTTTCATATATATACATATATATATATATATATATATCATTCTCATTACACAAACCAATTGATATTGATGATAATGGTAAGTTTTATATAGTAACAACCCATTACATGAACCCCTAATTTTTACAAAATTTAACATCAAATAAATAAAAATAAATAAATAAAAACAACGAATCAATCCATCCTCTAACCAATATCTATGGATTCTAAGTTTATTTTAATTTTATATAATCATGAGTGTGATTATAATCATAAAATAAATCCATGTAAAAACCCTAAATCTGACATACACAACTAATCAAAATAATCAAAATCAATCTATCATCTTTAAATAAATACAAAATCGAACTAACATCAAATAAATAAAATAAATAAAAATAAAAACAATAAATTAAACATAAATCAAGAAAAGTGGGTTTTGTACTCACAATATTTTTTTGGAGATCCACTTCCCATGATTTATATTTAATTCTTTGTTTTTATTTATTTATTTGATATTAGTTTGATTATTGATTAATTTTAATTATTTTGTTTAGTTGGATAAGTAAGGTTTAGGGTTTATAGATGATTGATTGATTTTAATTATTTTGATTAGTTGTTTATGTAACGTTTAGGGTTTTTAGATGATTGATTGATTTTAATTATTTTGATTAGTTGCATCCTTATTTGTTTTGCAGGATGGTGGGTCTTACTAACTTTTCATGCAGGGCTGACCCATCATATTTTTATTTCTATTTTGTTTATTTTATAATCAATTTATATTTCGTTATGTACGGACAAGAAACTAAATGCCACCGTATCTCGGGAAACTACCCATTCGTCTCGGTACGGTTGGAACTACTTGTCTTGTCCCGTAATAAGAATTTAATATATTTTTGTTTGTGTCTGGTGGATGGTTTGGTTAGCGTAGTCAATCATTTAAAAATTCTAAACCTTACATATCCAACTAATTAAAATAATTACAATCAATTAATTATCTAAAATCTTAGACCTTACATATACATCTAATCAACATAATTAAAATTAATCCATCATCTAAAAATCCTAAACCTTACATATACATCTAATCAACATAATTAAAATTAATCAATCATCTAAAAAATCCCAAACCTTACATACCCAACTAATTAAAATTATTACAATCTATTAATCATCTAAAAATCCTAAACCTTACATATACGTCTAATCAACATAATTAAAATTAATCAATCATCTAAAAAAAATTCCAAACCTTACTTACCCAACTAATTAAAATTATTACAATCAATTAATCATCGAAAAATCTTAAACCTTACATATACGTCTAATCAATATAATTAAAATTAATCAATCATCTAAAAAAAATAAACCTTACATACCCAATTAATCAAAACAATTAAAATCAATCTGTCATCTTCATATCAATACAAAAATCAAAGCAATATTAAATAAATACAAATAAATAAATATAATGAATCAAATATAAACAAAGAAAAGTGAATTTTGTACTCACAATATTTTATTGAAGATTAAAGAATATTTGAAAACTAATAGAGCCACCAAAACAAAACCCTAATATTTCTTTTTCTTTCCTCTTCTCTTTCTTCCTCTCTTTCCCGTCAGTCCCCTCTCTCTCGGCAGCATCTCTATTTTGTGATTAATCTATCTCTCTCTCTCTCTCTCTCCCGTAGCTGCTGCCTCTACTTCTCTTTTTCCTTAAGTTTATAACCTAAACATTTATTATATAACCTAAACACTTGTAATAAATCCTAATAGTTATTATATTATATAATACAAATACAATATAAATAAAACCTAAATAAATATGATATATATATTTTATGTTATCAAATAACTACCACATATATAAATATATTTTATAAAAACAATACATATAACACCCTCTTTTTTTTTGTATTTATGAATATATAAATATAAATATTCTTATTAATTATATACAATTAAATACCACATTAAATTAATTAAATATCACATTAAATTAACTAAACAACACATTAAATTCTCATGTAACGATACAATTAATAAAGCCAAAAATAAAATAAGATAATAATAACCATAATAATAAAACAAAATAATGACTTAAGAAAATTAGGGTCGCTACACTACACGAGGGAATGAACAATATCAAGTGGATAGCAGGCACACAAGGCGCTCAGACAAGAAATACACGGAGTTAACAGAGTCGATCAGTAAGATTTTGTCTAAAGTTCAACACTTTCCATTCTTTAAGTGGCCACCCAAGATGATGGGACCTCCCGATACAAGGAGATGGGATAAACGATGTGAGTATCACAAAGACCACGATCATGATACCGATAATTATTATGCACTGAAGGATCACCTAGAGGAGTTGGTGCAAGATGGCCGGCTCGTGCAACACATCCGAAAGAACAATTCAACAAACATAGTAGCCTTACGGACAGATTCACCTCCACTTGCTGTAATTCATATGATATACAGCTTGCCGACGTCGTCCGAGGTGCATATAATTCAATTACAGTCTAGCACACATATGCCAATCACGCTAGCAAAATGGCCCCATGAAACTGGGAGGATTAGTTTCGATGACAGTGACTTAGCTGGAGTAACTCTCCCCCACACTGATCCCCTCGTCATTGAGCTACGCGTGAACTGATTCACCATTGAATGTGTTCTTATTGATCAGGGAAGCTGATGGGAATGGCCACCGCGCTCAACAGGTTCATTAGCCGTTCCACCGATCACTGCCGACAATTCTTTCACACACTTCAGCAAGGTAAAGCTTTTGAATGGACCCTCGAGTGCCAGGCCGCTTTGGATGGCTTGAAGACATATCTCCGATTAGTACCACTCTTGGCAACACCTTTGGCAGGCGATCCGCTCATTTTGTATCTAGCGGTATCCGACCGGGCGGTCAGCGCTGTACTGTTAAGGGAAGAACATGGGGAACAGCGACCAGTTTACTATGTGAGAAAAGCAATACTTGATGCCGAAATACGTTATCTTCCATTGGAAAAGCTCATCCTTGCTCTCGTTACGGCCGCAAGAAAATTGATGCATTACTTTTAGGGGTAAAGCATTGGGGTACTAACAGACTACCCCCTTCGGTCAGCGCTCCGTAGCACGGAAGCATCAGGGCGCGTTTCAAAATGGGCTCTGGAACTTAGCTAGTATGATATCCAATTTCTGCCCAAAACTTCCATCAAGGGGCAAGTGCTCGCTGACTTCGTAGCCGAATTCACGGAATCCCTCACTGACTTTAAGTCAAATTAAGTGCAACCTAAGCCCAACTGGAGAATATATGTTGGAGACATTTAGCAGATGTACTGTGACGGGTCATCCAACCAGCGTGGCAGTGGGGCAGGCATAGTAATCATGACCCCAAAAGGGGCAATAATCGAGCAAGCGGTCAGACTGGGCTTTGATGCGTCAAATAATGAGGCCGAATACGAAGCATTGTTATCGACCTACGGAATGCACTTCACCTTGGTGCGCAGCGTCTGCTAGTTTTCTATGACTCGAAACTAGTCATCAACCAGTTGAAAGGGGAATATGCAGCCAAGAATGACCACATGGCAGTCTACATGAAAATGACGAATTCTTTGCTCGTAAAATTTGATCATCATGAATTGAATCAAATAACTCGGGATTAGAACACGCATGCGGACGCCCTGGCTTGCCTAGCCTCTGCCATCAACTCAGAAATTAAACGGACAATCGAAGTAGGATTCGTCCCTAGTCGAGCATTGCCTCTTCTGAATTAGTTTAGATCAACATCATTAAACCAGGTCCAAGTTGGATGGACCCTATCACTGCATTCCTATCCTCAGAACAACTCCCGATGAATAAGAAAGAAGCACAGAAACTGCAAAACAAAGCCTTGCGATACTAATTGGATTCGCAAGGGAAGCTCTACAAAAAATCCCTTTCTAGGATGTACCTCGAATGTGTTCACCCGGATAAAGTCGAGGAACTCTTGGCTGAAATACATGAAGGCAACTGTGGTGTCCATTCTGGTGGACGTTCTCTGGCCCATTGAGCCGTAACACAGGGGTACTATTGGGTGACCTTGCGAACAGATGTCGAGTATTATGTCAAAAAATGTGAACAATGCCAGAAGTTTTCCCCTTTAACTCATCTACCTGCCAAGGAGTTAAACTCTATCACTAGTCCTTGGTCGTTCGCTCAATGAGGACTTGATATCATCAGACCATTGCCATGGGCTCCAGGGAACAAGCGATTCCTGATTGTCGTGACAAATTATTTCATAAAATGGGTTGAAGCAGAGGCACTGACACATATTCGAGATGCTAACGTTAAGCGTTTCGTATGGA
This sequence comes from Camellia sinensis, assembly GCF_004153795.1. Taxonomy (NCBI): domain Eukaryota; kingdom Viridiplantae; phylum Streptophyta; class Magnoliopsida; order Ericales; family Theaceae; genus Camellia; species Camellia sinensis. Next base: position 739,423 of record NW_021025506.1, read on the forward strand.
AAAACATCATAACGCAATTCGGCATACCAAGAGCACTTGTCTCAGATAACGGCACCCAGTTTGATTGTGGCATCTACTGAGAATTATGCAACACATATGGTATTCGGCCTTACTTTTCCTTGCCGGCTTATCCACAAAGCAATGGTCAAGCGGAGGCTTCCAACAAAGGCATTCTAGACGGCATCAAGAAAAAGTTGGTGAAAGCTAAAGGCAGATGGGTCGAAGAGCTGCCCAGTGTGTTGTGGGCTCATTGCACTACTCCAAGGCGATCCACTAGGGAAACGCCGTTTGCTCTATGCTTTGGAACCCATGCAATCATCTCCTTGGAAATTAGTCTACCCACTCTGAAATCGAAGGTTTTTGACATGGGCCGTAATGACATGATGTTGGCCTTGGACTTGACTCTGATTGAAGAACACCGAGACCATGCCCTTGCTTCCATGGCGCGGTATTAGCAACAACTCGCCAAATCATATAATCGACGCGTACAGCTGTGTAGTTATACACCTCGAGAATTGATCCTCAAGAAAGTGCTTCCTGCTACTAGGAATCCCGCTGACGGAAAGTTAGGCCCCAACTGGGACGACCCCTATCAGGTTGAATCAATCGTCGGAACAGGGGCATATCGGCTCAAAGACATGGCTAGAAGATGTTTGCCACATCCTTGGAATTCCACACATTTGCATAAATTTTATCATTAAGGCAACTTGTACGGCATGGTATGTTGTTTTGAATTTTCGTTGTGTACATCTTTCATTTTCCCAATGCAATGCCTTTCTTTCTTGTCTTGTGAATGATGGTTTTGGTAAAAAAGACTCTGAATTCAGAGCCCCATCCGTGAATGACATGTTTGGGCTGAATAAGCCTCCGAATTCGGAGCGCCCTTCGTGGATACCACGATTGGCCAAAACAAAAAGACTCCGAATTTGGAGCCCCATCCGTGAATGACACGTTTAGGCCGAATAAGCCTCTGAATTCAGAGCGCCCTTCGTGGATACCACGATTGGCCAAAACAAAAAGACTCCGAATTTGGAGCCCCATCCGTGAATGACACGTTTGGGCCGAACAAGCCTCCGAATTCGGAGCGCCCTTCAAGGATACCACGATTGGCCAACACAAAAAGACTCCGAATTTGGAGCCCCATCCGTGAATGACACGTTTGGGCCAAATAAGCCTCCAAATTTGAAGCGCCCTTTGTGGATACCACGATTGGCCAACACAAAAAGACTCCGAATTCGGAGCCCCATTCATGAATGACACGTTTGGGCCGAAGCCTCCAAATTCGGAGCGCCCTTCGTGGATACCACGATTGGCCAACACAAAAAGACTCACTACTACAAATATAGATAAAGATCACACTTTTTTTGTGTGATGTATGTGTTTTAATCACACCTTTTAAATTTTATTAAAGTGTGGTCTTTGGGAGTGTGATTAAAAAGGGTCATTTTTTATCACACTTTTTAAGTGTCATTAAAAAATACTTTCATCACATCTTTTAAGTGTGATTAAAAACATTTAAATCACATCTTTTAAGTGTGATTAATAATATTTAGATCACATCTTTTAAGTGTGATTAATAACTAATAAAACCTGTAATAAAAAAAATTCAACATATTTGAAGAATAATAAATATTATTTTTATACGCGCATTTCAAGAATGTAATACACACTATATACTATACTTCGAATCACAACCACATATTGAATAGAATAACATCTTATATTTCATAAATGAAAGTTAAATATGTTCAAAAGTATATACAAAGGAATTAAATAAAAAGTTTTAAACCATGCTTACATATATTAAAAAATGAAAAAACTTTAAAAACTAAGTTCTTGAATTCTTTGACCATATTTTGCATCTCTCCAAGAATTTCTGACCTGAAAAATGAAAACAAAAATTAATTCAGAAACCGCTAGAAGCATATGAATAAACTAACTATTTGTAGAGATTGTTCTACTCTTACAAAAGATAAAGTCTGACCGATCACACCCTTTCAAATGTCTTAAGACTTGGACAACATGGTATCATTTCTTATGTCGCTGAAGGGAGGCAAAGATGAACTGAATGATGGAAAGTGGCCAGCAATCAATGAAGACAAGCTTTCCCCAGTCCTCCACAGGTATTAATTTGCTGACAGCATATAGGGTTGTCATTTGTTAAGTTCATCAGATACTGCCACAAGGAGGATAGTATAAGTGTTGGCAATCATCACATGAATCACAACCACGTCAAGCAGATTCTCAATAAAACACATTTTTAGCCACTCCATTGCATATGCTCTCATCTTTTCTCCAACTTCTATATTTCAATATTCTATTTGACATAAGTAAAACCAATAATATAAAAAATATTTGGAACTAATGGGCAACTTATTAATGTTGTAATTTATCGAGATATTTTGTTACAGGAAGGATCATGCTCTCTTATTCATTTTCTATTTTTATTCCTTGAATAAACAACACGCAATCAAATCCTAAAATCAATCAAGTTTCAGAGCAAAGCACACACCCTTGGGAATCAATTCAGAACAAAGTGGCTTAATGACAGCTGTTAACGTCACCAACTACATGTAAAACGATAAAATTTGTATGCTATGTTGCATGTTGTCTTTATATTGAAGTTCACAGCAGTCACTGTTTGTTTATCTATTGTTCTGAATCCTTTCTTTTGCATATGAATTTTATGCTATTAGTGGTGGTGGTGGTGGTGGTGGTGGTGGTGGTGGTGGTTAAGTTTCTATTTTCCTAGATACTTGTGTTACTAATTTTACTGTTGTTACTTATCAAAGAAAAAATTACTATAATAATTTTTTGCAATAATTAGGCACCTTGGTATTAACGGGCCTTATTAACTCAAATTACTTAATACACTTTATGGGTGAATATCTAATTACACATGTTAGACACATACAGAAAACAAGACATTGTTATGCATAGAAAAGTAAGACCCACCGTACACATGACATAAAGGTAAAATGGCAGGATGGCAATTCTTCCTGACTCATCTTTCTCAAACTTCATGAAGTTTGACGAACTGAAAAAGCGTCGACATTTAGGGCCCATTTGTTTTGTACACAAATAGGTAATGTGGCAAAAGTCCTCATAATTCATCTAAAAATATGAGAAACAAGACATGTTTTAGCATCATCACAGAAGAAAAAAAAAAAAAAAGGAGTTATAAGGCTATAACTGTATGAGGGATATAATCAGAGATGTTAAAATAATAATAGTAATAATAAAAGAAGAAGAAGAAGAGTTGTACCACAGCATCACTAAATACCTGTAAATTAGATCAAACATGCCAAATTATAAACTTCAAAATTAATAAGCTTAAACAAGCAGTTAGCAAGAAATCTAAGAAAACAAATGCACCAGATGTGGCTATAGCAGTCTAATCCACACTCAACAACATCTACATCAGTGAATGTCTGCTAATTCAATAATGTGAAACAAAATATGACATTTCTTTCGGTCGGGTTTGAATAGAAAACAAATGAAGGATAGAAGAAAGAGAAAAACAATGAAAAATCAAGAAAAAAAAAATGGCATGAGAGAGAAAGAAAACAAAGTATTGTACTACATGGATAATTGGTAAAATGTTTGCACAACAAAGCAGTGTACTTAAAATTATCAGGACATGTCAGAAATCCAGAAGAATCTAAAAAAGAAAATAAGTCAACTACCACTGCTAGTGTAGACATTTGCAAAGAAGCTGAACATATATATTAGATTCTTAGAAACATGAAAGAGAAATTATATAAAAATGATAAGGTGTACAGACCTTTCCAGCACCAGTGGCATCATCAATCATACAATTTTCTTTGAAGCAAACCCACATGGCATCCAGATCATCAACATTTAGTAAAAGATCAGATTGTTTCTGCATGTACGGAATGATGAATTATTGCCAATCCACATCCTAATACTAAACCAAATAATTAGTCACTACGAATGAAATCATATTGAAATCTTGCACAACTCAATAAACTTTTTAAGATTCAATCTAGAAAGAAAAAAAATGGCAATATGGAGTCCCAATATCACACCAAAAGAAAAAGAGACATACGCTTGTTTCGATCTGCCAAAGATGAATTAATTAAGTGATGATGACTATTAACAGTCAACAAATGAGGAAAAGTGTAAATGATACCTTTAGAAAATGATATTTAGCCACCCTTTGGACCCTGTGACTGATGGACCATTCTTCTGGTTTCTGAACAAAGGGGAAACAGAAAACAAAATAAGGGGGAGCTAAAGCAAGTACAGAATATAGGAAAAAAAATGAAAATGGTAAAAAACAATATCATATTAACGAAACGAACAAATATATATGAAAATAAAGGACATTCTCCCTTTAGCATTTGCACTCAAGTTCTATCCAAGTAGATACCAAAATAAATGGACAAATTTTGTCTGCAAAAAACACAAGAAAGAAAGTGACAAAATCACCTGGCCTATATTAATTCAAATACCTAAGCACCGATAACATTGCTTACCTTCTTTTAGAAGCTTGGAATTGTGCCAGCTTCAGCACTCTTTTGCTGCTTCTCATTGAAAATATTAAGCAATATTCTCTTTGTCTCAAGCTTTAGAAATCAAAGCACAACGTATATAGTTATACTACTAAAGAAGCATGCACGTGGTAATCATGGCCATGTTTACATCTACTATGTAATTCATGCACAAAATGCGTATATACAAGCCACCAATAACAGCTGATAAAGAAATCCTATTTTGAGATAACTAACTAACATAAATATGTTGTCAACATGCAATCTATAATCCATACCAACATGAATTAACATTAGCATTACCTTACCATCAAGCCTGACCAGAAAAAAAAATCCTAAAAATGTATAATCCATACCCACATGAATAATCCCCCTACCGTGGATGACCCACAAACTCTGGAACAAAATTTTGAGCCTCAACCTCCCCAAATCATTAACACCTAGTTTGGATTGAATGATTTCAAACACCAAGCATAACATATAAAAATTAAAACCTGCCTAGTAGATGAAATATAGGCTCCATAATTTGCCATATAGATTATCATGAATCTAAGGGAAACAACGCATATATAATCAGAAAGTGTAATGATGCATATAATATACACAAAAACTAGGACCAAAAAAAAAAAAGGGAGGGGGGTTTGCAGAGAGAGCATTTTACCGTAAAAGTTTCATAATCATTTTTATTTTTTGGTGTTTGGCTAAAAATTAAAAGATAAAATAAAAATAACAAAAGTTTTCCATTGACACCTTTTATCGAACATTTGACATGCAAGGAAAATGGCACGATAAGAATCACAATATCAACAAGCTATTCTAATAACAAAAAAATTCCATAAAAAATGAATGGTTCATTGGTTACAAAGAGTGCAGTGCACGTGGTTAAGGTCAACTAGCATATCAAAACTTCATGGGGTTGGGGAAGGAATTGAAGAACTTACAGTGAATGAGAAAACATAAACCAGAGAGAGAGAAGCAGCAACGGTGAGAGGAGAAGCAGCGCTGGAAAGGCAACGGCGACGACTAGCAAGAGCAGCAGCGACACCGATCAGCAAGGAAATGAGGAGGAGCGAGAGGGGAGATGGAGAGGCGCGTTGATCAGTGGCCATCGGCGGCAGAGGCGAGATGGAGAGTCGCTAGAAACCCTAGAAAGAAATTGACCAGCTCTTTCTCTCTCTACCAAAGCAATTTCATGAGCTTATATACAATATGGGAATAATTATTTTATATAAAAATTAAATTGAAAAATTATATATAATCACACCTGAAACTGTGATGAAAATAAATATATATAATCACACTTATTTAAAATGTGTGATTAAAAAAAATATTATTTCACTCATTAAATTAAATGTGGTTAATTACACTTCTAATAAAAGTGAGATATTTTTAATTCTTCTTATGTGATATTTAATCACATGGTAATTAGAAGGTGTGATTAAAAAATATAAATACAATCACACTTAATTGAAAAGTGATATAAAAAATAAATATTATCACACTTAATCAAATCAAGTGTGATTAAAATATCAATCTAATTTTTTTCTATCACACTTTTAATAAAAGTGAGATATTTTCATTTGTTAAAGTGTGATCTTTAACTATTTTTGTAGTAGTGACTCCGAATTCGGAGCCCCATCCGTGAATGACACATTCGGGCCGAATAAGCCTCCGAATTCAGAGCTCCCTTTGTGAATGTCACGATTGGCCAACACAAAGTCTCCGAATTCATAACCTCATCCATGAAGGACACGTTTGGGCCAAATAACCCTCCGAATTCGGAGCGCCCTTTGTGGATATCACGATTGGCCAACACAAAAAGACTCCAAATTTGAAGCCCCATCCATGAATGACACGTTTGGGCTGAATAAGCCTCCAAATTCGGAGCACCCGTCGTGGATATCACGATTGGCCAACACAAAGTCTTCGAATTCAGAGCCTCATCCGTGAATGACACGTTTGGGCCGAATAAGCCTTCGAATTCGGAGCGACAATGAATGTCGCTACTGGCCAATACCGAATTGGTATGGATTAGGGTACGATTACCACAAGGAAAAATAAACATCAAATTGGAACAATATCAAAAATGTTTCTTTCATTAAATAAAACCTCAATACATGGTTTTTTACAAACTTGTACAATGCGATATATAAATTTAGACATATGAATTCATTCGACATCCTCTTCATCATCGGTCTTCTAGGTATCATAAGCCTCGAAGGGAAACTTGTAATTCTGATATAGGGGTGACGCCACGTCAATACCCGCCGCCTGCAGAGCCTTAGTCCACCTATGCTTAAACCCACGATTTTCACACCGGCAGACGTCCTCCACTAACTTTTCTTTCGTCTTCTCAATACCTATTTTTCGGCCGTCAAAGAAACCTTCATTGTAGGCCTTCGTTCTTATTTCTTTTCTTGCGAACATGCTCGTCGTATCTCGGTCGGCAATGGCATGATCTAAAAGCCGCTGATTTACCCTTTTTGCCACGATCAGGTTGACTTGACTGGCTGACTGCTTTTCGGAGTTTTTTGCCTTTTTTAATTCGTTCTCAGCTTTTTCTACACGTTGTTCCAAACTTCAAATGTGGTTGTCTTTCTGCTTTATCTCCCTCCTCGCGGCACGAAGACGCATGCCGATTTCATAAGAGGTATATAGACCCCTCAATGCTCTATGGACGTCGTCTCGAAAAACTTCGTAGTCAGGCCGACCAACCATTGATTGTTGGACCTCGGGCGGAAAAATCTGTCGAGCAAACTTGACCGTCACATTTGGGTTGTGAACGATCAAATCTGCTTCTATCATCGGTTTATTCCCAACAAAAACTGAAAAGCTCAACGGGTGCAGAGCTCTGCTCGGCTCATTTCATGCAGCACTTTGACCATCAGTATGATTCCTTGATCTTCCTCGTTGCTGCACCCCATCCTTGGGAGACCTCACTGCGTCACCTCTTTTGGGGGACCCACTTTGACGCTTGGGAGATCGACGTCTCTCTCTCCCCTCTGTTGCTACATCCCCCACTCTTTGCACTTCGCTTCCAGCAATACAATGCATTTTTGCATCTAACTCAACTAAACTTCTTGCTTCTCTCTTACTATTGAAGAACAGCCTCTGCAACATCTATGACCCAACTCGCGTTTCTGTTTTTCCTACAATTATTGATTATCGTCGTTTGTTCCCGCAGCTTCTTAAATACTAAATACCTTGTACATTAATTACGAATGCAACACTTTCGATGCGCCCAACAATAGCCCCGCATCTTTCGTTGGGTCTAAAATTTTCTAAATGAACATATGCTACTCAGCGCAGTAACGGTATGCCCAAATGAGGCAAGGGCATCACTATAATCGACATCTGATGATGTAGCTGAATGACAATACATTACCTCATTTGGCTAGACGTTAAGCTTGGAGCCGAATATTTTGTTCTCGAGTTGCAACATGCAAGGGACACAGTTTATTCGGCGTTGTCGCGGTATGCCCAAATGGGGCAAGGCCATCACAATATTCCCAAGTTACAACCTGCAAGGAACACAGGTTATTTGGCGTTGTAACGGTATGCCCAAATGAGGCAAGGGTATCACTATAATCGACATATGATGCGATTTCCGAATGACAATACATTACCTTATTTGGCCCAACGTTTAGCTTTGAGCCGAATATTTTGTTCTTGAGTTGCAACCTGTAAGGGACACAGGTTATTCGGGATTGTAACGATATGCCCAAATGAGGCAAGGGCATCACTATAATCGGCATCTGATGATACAGGCGAATGGCAATACGTTACCTCATTTGGCCAGACGTTTAGCTTTGAGCCGAATATTTTGTTCACAAGTTGCAACTTGCAAGGTACACAGGTGATTCAGCGTTAATTTGTCCTTGCTAACAAACTAGTCAAGAAAAGTATACAATTTTATAGTCGAATTGAGCTACGTTTATTTGGAGAGTCAAATTAGTTATAACTATTGAGCTCGGCATACAATTTGATAACTATTGCACTCTCAAATTAGCAGACAGAAAATAGACAAAAAGACGATTTTCATTAACAAATTGAGTACAATCGGTCATCATTTTACTCATGAAAATTGCCTTACAAAAATCTACAAAAATTACATGCAAGAAAATGCTAATCAAAAAACAAAATTACATTACTTGTTCCTCAGGGTCAGACTCTAACGACTCAACCTCTAGCTGCTCATACGGAATGGGCTGCTCTAATACCACATTAGTAGCTACTAGAGCTTTGAGCCAGCCGTGTTTGAATCCCTGATTCTCAAATTTAGGTACTTCCTTCACATATTTCTCCAAGGCAGCGACCTCGCCGGCATTGAACGCTTTGGAAACCTCGGAGTTGGCAATTTCTTTCCCCTTCTTCGATTATTCCAAATCGGCCTCCAGCTTCGCAATTGCTTCCTTGGCTAACTTTAGCGCTTCTTCACTAGCACTTTTTCTTCCTTCGGCGGTAACTCTGAGAAGATCCGAGCGTTTCGCCTTCTCTTCCTTGGCATCGCTCGGCATTGGCCCTTGGCCGCTTTTCCTACAGCTTCTTGGCTCTGAGAGATGCCATCGCCAGTTCATCCAGTGCCTCTTTAGCCTTATTCTTTTCGTTCTCAATTTCGGCTTTGCGAGAGCCGATTTTCTCAACGGCGTCATAATGTCAGCGACTGATCTCTGCGATCCTGCATGCCGCCTTAAACAAAGCACGTATAAGTTAATCGGCATAACAATAATAATAAAAATAATAGGAAGTGTACGTACCAATACCGCCGACTGAACAGCTAGCGCTATTAACACCACATCCAGCTTTGCATGGAACGCAGCCTTATTAGCTGGCAAGGATATCGATGAGGCCAGAATTAGCGCCACAGCGAGGTCCTTTAAAACCGATGCATCAGCAGAAACCGGCGTGTTCTTTATTTTTGGTTGGATAATAAACGGCACTATGATATCCTGCAGTTCTTCCACGTGTGGCCGTTTATCGACCAACTCTTCGGAGAGATCGGCCCCAAACTCGACGGGGCATTTTTCCCCTCTCTGTTCGGCCAACTGATTGTTCGATTGGCCAATGACCGACTCCTTCACAATAGCTTGCTCGTTTCTTCAACAATAGGAGAAATTACGGTCTCAACTGGAGCCGAAGGAAGAGAGTCAGTCTGAATAGGTGAAGGCGGCTCAGACCTGGAGGCCTTGACCCTTCTCCGAGCCGCCATTTTCTCGGCGTTCTTTTTCCTGGCCATTTGTGCAAGCGACTCATCGGCCATATCTTCAGGTTCCGTGTCGGGAAGATCACCTAAGTCGGTAAAAATATCATCGTCCAATGATATGTCAACCTGCCCTAAAGTGGTCGGGGAGTTAAGGCCGACTTCCTCAAAAGCCAAATTGAGGGCCGCGTCGACTTCCTCCAAATCAGCTCCGCTAGGTTCAGCGACCTTTTCACGGACTTCACCTTGCTCTAAATCAGAATCTCTGACACCGATTTCCCTAAGGTTCTTGTAGTTCAGGAAAATAAGTGTCGTGAGTTGTTGTTCGCCCTTCGGAATCGGAATGTGATCCACAGCTGAAAAAGTGGCGTAGGTAGGTTCATATCGCAATAGTATATGGGCGGCCCACCCTTGTTTTTGAAGGTTAGGACGGCCAAAAAATTCTAGCGCTGTTTTGACTTGTTGAAGTACGACGTCGTCGGCCGAAGGAAGTACTTTCTTCAAATCGTTTCCTACACAAATTGAAACGATTAGTACATGGGATTAAAGCCGAATGAACGTATAATAAATGCGTGGAAAAATGAGACTACACGGCCACCTGGTTCGCCTTTTTGTCTAGGCATGGGATCTAGGCGATCTTCGCTCTCCCCGAATTCCCAGTTGCCTCAGACAACGACCATGACATCGTCAACACGCTTGCCAGAGCTGGCAAGCATAGTCACCAAATGGTGATCGGTGTCCTTAGCCCTAAGAAAGTAGCGTCCCTGCCGGCCAAAGGATTTGGCCAAGGCATAATAGTGCCGAATGGTAGGAATTCCAAAATTGAGCCTAAGACGGCGATTTAATTCTGCAATTCCCATTATGATTTGGTAAAAGTTCACGTTAGGCTGAGAAGGGAGTAGATCCTAATGGCGAAGGACGAACCTCATAAATGGGTGAAGGGGGAAACAGACTCCGCCCTCTGCGATTGACAGGAGAGGGAAGATGATTGTACTTGCATCAGCCCTCTCCATGTCAACTACGCTCTCTGCCAAGAGTGACAGATGGACGGCGTCAAGAATAGAAAAATGGCGTCGAAAAGCGGAATCACGATCCGCAGAAAAAAGGGCTTTCAAGTGTTTCGCCATCTGAGCTAGAATGGGGAATACTCTAGACTAAAAACAAACAAGGAAATGGGAGTTAGGATGAAGGAGAGAAGAATTTACAAGGAGTAGAAAGGACAACGAGGAACGAGAAGAAGTTGTAAAGGTGGTGAAATGAAGGAGGGATGCTGACAGGCAATCAAGAAACCTTGCGTATCCAAAAAAAACATACATTTGAAGGGACAACAAGGTTTCAAATCCCATTAAATGAACGATGCGTACGAAGGGCCGAGAAATTATAATGATTTCTAAAAAGCGTAGACGTTCTGACGCTTCATTACGCCAGTTCATCCAGTGCGCCATATTTTTTACTCTCCAAGTTTAGGACCAAACATGCCGACTAAATGGCGTTAGTAGGATGTTTGGGGGGCAATTGTGGGAGCCAAATAAATTCATATTAAGAAAATCCAAATCCTTTTGAAGGAAATCAGGACAGATACTATTTAGCTCTGTCATGGGGGGTCCTGAAGCCAAGTATTTAAATCGGCCATGGAATCAGCTGTACAATAAGCCGAGTGGGAATTGGCATACGACAGAAGGGTCGAATAAGCGATTATGCACTGGATTAAAAGTGGGCCCGACCCCTGGGACTAAAGACTAGTATAAATAAGAGGAACATCAACCAAAGAATGGTATGTGAGAATAGATTAACTAAACTTGAAACATAAGCTAACTAGAGAGCATATACTAATTTGTCCGTCGGAGTGCTAATTCTGGCACCCTCGACCGGAGTGTTCATCCTTTTTCAGGTGGCAATTTGAGGATTAGGAATGTCCTACAGGATCTAAGAGTATTTCCAAACCACATTTCCACAATTCCAATTCAAGCAACAAGCCTTCATCAACAGGCATTCAAACAATTTAACAAGTAAGCATTTAGCCTCATGTTAAGCATGCTAGTCATAGCAGTCACTCACATTCATACAAGTATGCTAAAGCACTAAAACTCACCTAGTACTCCAAGCTAAGATAAAACAAAAGGGTTAACAAAATATGCATGATTCCTAACTATGTGAGATGACTAATGCAATACATGCAATATGCAACTAATAGGCTCGGCTAATAATATGGCATATGAAGCAATTTGATAACATGCGGTCTAAGTACATATTCAAGTATAAATTAGCAATGCCGTTAGAATGATGAACTGAGCCTCGGTGTATGCAATACAAATGAATGGATGCAAACATGAGAATGCTAATTGAAACGTGATGTCCCTAATCTAACCATCAAAGGCTGGTAAATAAAAGAGAGAAAGACGTGGGGTTGGAAGACATACACATTATTACAACATTACGCTCTCACGAAGGAGAGTCCGAATAAACTAACTAGCTAGCTAACTAGGCTAAATTAAGCTAATTATTACAACACAAATTAAATTAGCTAAACTAATTACCTAGTTGTTACAACAAATTGAACTAATTAACTAACTATGCTAGTTAACTAATTATTACAAACCGAATTAATTAACTATTCTAGCTAATTAATTATAATTACAACATAATATGAATTAGCTATTCTAAACAATTACAAAAGCCACTAGTTAAGCATAACACTAATCTATTACAACATGGATCCCAAGGATCGATGAGGAACTCACGCATGAACACGGTTTCCACCCGAAAAGCCACTATTTTGCTGCTGCATGCCTCTATTGCTCAGTAGGACACTTGCACTAATTTCCCCTTTCAGACCATCTTTGTTCTGTCTCAGGACTACACTGCTGAATTTGTACTGGTGGCTGACAGGGGGCCGGTCGGCAATTGATGATGGTCGGTCAGCCACTGATGATGGTCGATTGACTACTAATGATGGCATGTCGGCCATTGCTGATTTGGACTTCCTTGCTGCAACAGAGAGCAAACAGAGCAGGACAGTGTATTTCTCAAGGGTTTGTTTGTACAATTCATCCCCCTTTTCATGGACAAATCAAAGGGAGACAAACCTTCGTCCACAAACCATCAACTCAAACAATTTCATTGCATGATGGCTCATAGACCAAGTGTGCAATTTTGATAAATGCAACAAAACAAGACACAAATCACCTCCCTTTCATGAAAGATCAAGGGAAGTGATGACCTTGGAACCTTGAGTCATTTAATCACTAGTGAGTATGAAATGCCTCAAGCTTCCATGTGCTCAATTAACGTCCGATTGAACACAACACTTAATTTTATTCTTGCACCATGTTAGTCCCATTTTAATTACTCCATTTTAATTTACCAACCATTCTTTAATTCATTGAGTCCAATAATGAATTTAAGTCCTCTAATGGAGTGAAGTACCAAACCAAGCGTTAACTTAAGACATGAAAGAGATATCATGTCGTTGATAATAAACCCCTAAAAGGGATTAAACCATTAAGCATGACAATCTCAATCTTATGCTTAAAAGAACAAGAGGCTTGAAACAACTCTCAAAGAAAAACAAAATCCAAGAAAGGAGGGAGGTTGCAGAGATTATTAGTGCTGAAAATAAGTGAGAAAAGCATAAATAAATGCTATCAACTCAAACAAGTGGTGTCTAAAGACCTAAAACACCAAGTTTGTGAGGATATTTACACGAGAAGCATGCAAAACAAAACTCAAATGACTTAACCAACCCAAAACAGAGTTAAAATAGCCCAAATCAAAGATTAAAACATGCCAAGATTAAGCTATAAATGACTAGAAAAAGATGCTAACACATATAGCTATCTAGGCTAGCAAACAAGGCACAAGGAGGGGAGGCTAACTCCTCCAAATTTGGATTTCAAAACATGATTTTCACCACTGAAATTCAGTGTTTAAAAGTCCAAAAAAAGATGGTTTGAAAGTGGGAAACAAAAGTGGAAAGGCCTTGCAAGCAAGGAATAAAGAATGGTGAAACATCCCCTAACATTAAATGGCCTAAAACCACAAATTTCAGCCCATAAAAACAGAGGTTTTATAGCCCAAAAATAATGGGAAAAAGATAGAAAAACAAGTATGCAAAGCAAGGTAAAAGGGAAAATATTATATCTTTTGAAGCAAAGATTAATTCGAGGCAACAATTCAAGCCAAAGAACCTCAGCTCAAAGATGAACAACTTTGGATCAATGAAGTGTAGGCAAAAGTGTAATGTATGTAGGCTAATGTGCACAAATTTGCAAGAGAGAGAGAGAGATTTGTTCCCAAAATTCTAACCCTCCTAAAATGTTTCTAAACCTTAAAACCAAGAAAGAATGTCAAGTATATATAGAAACAAACAATCCATCAGTTGAAAATATCTAAATTGGGACAGCTGGAGCATTTGGGGGGGACAGCTGGCCAAAAATATCTAGGTTTTTCACCAGTGGCCGACCGGCCAGAAGTGTGCATTGTCGGCCATCAAAAATCTGCTTCCAGGCCCGACTTCAAATGGGCATATCCCCTTCATCAAGACTTCTTTACAGGTCATTCTTGAGTCTAAATTGAAGCACTGAAAGTCTACTTTCCAATGATGGTAGCCTCATAACTAAAGTCCAAGTGTACAAAATGATAGGTCTGATTTAGTGAAGGTTTCTCAGTTTTGTCCTAATGGATTGATGCCTAACTCTTCCCCCAACTAGTTTTCTTTCCTCTTCTCCAATTTTCTTCAACTCCAAACCACTAAATAAAATGTTTAAAAGATTCTTCAAAGAGTTCACCTTTCTTTCATTTATTTCCACTTTGTCTTTGCTTGGTTTATCAAAAAGTGCAATTTTTAACGAAATGCGAGCTTCGGAACATCGTAGAAACATTTTCAAAAATATTTTGAAACAAAGGGTTTTAAGGTCTAAAATTGTTTTGGTGAAAATAGTTTTGGTCCAAAATAGGGTGTAAGGTTGGGATTTAGAGCTCTTCTTGCTGAAGAAATTGAACGTTTACACAGCACTTTTCATCATCCAGTGATCAACCTGTGGCGCCTAAGTCTTAAGGGTGGTCAAAAATGGAGTGTCTACACAAGGTGTTACAAGTTTGTCAAAATATAACCAAAAGAGGGAAGTCATTCCCATCAACAACAAATATAACACCAGTGATAACCAACTATAACAGGAGAGTGAGTTCCAAAAGGGCGATCACCAGGTCACCCAGCGCTCCAACAGTTGGGAACCTCGACGTGAGGTACAAAAGGGTGCTCAACAAAAATGAAGCAAAACTGCCGCCACTACGTCCCCTCCTGCATCGGATTACCTACACAATATATTTATATATAACGTAAGCTAGAGCTCAATGAATAATAGCTATGTAACAGGGTTCTGAATGATGATCATAATATAAGGCAAATCTTAAACTAAACAGATTCTTATCTCATGCAGATAACATAAAAGTATACGTGGTACATTCCATAGCAAGCTAATACAGGCGGCCAAGAAGACCGGACAGGCGGTCATAAAGACTAGTACTTAGATATGATGACCATCAACAGAATAAATAGGAGTTCCAGGAAGTGGAACTAACAAAGATCTCTGTAACAATAATAGCAAACAGGTGCTAAAGATACCACAAATACAGTTCAAAAAAATAGAATCATCATTCATTAAGAAGAAGAATCATTTCAGAATAGAGAATAGCGTAACGCAGAAAATAAGTACTTTTACTTAAACATATCTTTACTACAGTGTTACTCACAGTTGGCTCTGCGATGCACGTGGCCGGGACTTGGCATTTGACCTTATGTGTTGATTTGGTGAAGTTGGCTTCAAACTCTCTCATTCTCCCTTTCTTTCTCCTCTTCTCCTCCTTAGTCTCTAGAATACTCTCCCTCTCTCTCTCTCTCTGTCTCTCTCTCTCTCAGGTTATATCTCTCTCTTCCTTATTTGAGTTTAGCATAGATATATATATATATATCTAATTTACTTAACTTGGCTTAAACAAATTAAATTCACATCAATTAAATTAAGGTCAATTAAATTACTTTTTTCTGTCTCCTAAGGTAATTGAACCTTTTTTCATCTGATTAAGGTGAATTAGGCTCTACTCACCTAGTCCATTATTTAATCTATAACCTTCCACTTAACGAATCAAACAGGTCTTTTTCATCAATTAACATATCTGTCAAGCCAAACCTAGTGCAAATGACACATAATTCACAATTAACTCACACATAGGAGCATATAAGACAGAAAAGTCACATGTAGACACACAAGTAAGATAAGCCGCAGAAGTAACTATTAATTATGAAAGCATGTGTTACATTGCCCGACCAAGATTCAGGAGTGCGCAAAATCCTCAGATCAAATGTCAATTCAACAGATGAGACTTAAAGCCAAGAACACTATAAAAGGCGAAGCAGGTGAAGAAAACAGGACAAACCAGAGGTAATCAAGAAATCCTCTTTTGTATATACTATTCACATGGCCGATCAATGTTCTAACTTGATCGTCGAAGTGTCCTCTCGACCAGCCATGGTCGGAGACGATCACTGACGATTTGATTTCTTTTTGCAGAGTAAAGTAAGGGACACATCATCTCAATTTCCTTGTGAAGAAAAATTCTATCTTCCACATTGAAGATATTTTAAGAGTCTCAATCTGTTTCCTTTTAATTAATTAACCAATAATTTTAGCATTTTTGTAACAAAAATTAATTTTAATTTTTTTTCTATTTTTTCTTGATCATTTCATGGCATAACAACAGTATTGTATGGTTAATCTGATATCAGTCTTTTGAAGTGCCTTTTGAGAGGAATGGATTGTGACTCTTTGGAATAACAACAGTCTTTGAATCTGATATCAGTTCTTGATCACATTTTGTGTTTGTTTGGTTTGATTTTTTTAAAATTATTTTTAATATATTTTTCATATTATTATTATTATTATTATTATTATTATTATTAAGTATACCTAATCAAGATGCATCTAAAAAATACCACCAAAAAAAAAAGCTAAAATATTTTAAAGAAAATTACTAAAAATAAGCAAAAATTCAAACAAAAATCTGTGTGTATTTTTGCTCGGATTTTTGTTCGTTTTTAGTGATTTTATTTTATATTTTAATTAAAGTTTTTACTTTTTAAATGGATCTAATTTTGATGTATAAAAAGTAAAAAAAAAAAAAAACATTTAACTAAAATATTAAAAAAAAAAATTAATAAAGACAAACAAAAATCTATTTAAAAATAATTTCTAAAAATATAAACCAAACAAAAGCCCCGTTTGGTAGAGCTGTGGGAAAGTGATTATAACTTATAGCCTAACAGCTTATAGCTTATAGCTGTGAACATAAGCTGATTTTTTACTTATAAATTAAGCTTCTCCTCCCCCACTCAAAGAATAAGTTGATTTTTGATTTACAAAAAGCTATAAGTTGTATTGTTAAGCTGAACCAAACACATCAAAATAGCTCAAGTTAAGCTAAAAGCTGAAATAAATTAAAAATAAGCCCTACCAAACAGGGCCAAAGCAATTTCGGACCGATCATGTCCATTTCCTATCATAGATGGGCTTTAAATGGCAGATAGGAAGATATGCATTGGTATATAATACAAAACAAATATGTGTTAGGTTAAATTGAGGTTTCTATCATTTTTTAAGTTCAAGCTTGTCTGCAATTTACTTTGTGAACTAAATGGTATCGTTGGGACTGTGGGGTATATTACGGGTTCTTTTCGATAATCCGAACCGTTCTATGTGTAGAGTTCGTCGAGTACTTTATCTTTGTAAAAAATTACGTTGATCAAATATCAATAATTACTTGATCGGATCAGATTTTTGTCAATAATTTATTTTGAAAATTATATTTATCGTTGACAGAATTCTGATTTGATCAAGTAGCTATCGATATCCGATCAACGTTATTTTTTACAGAGATAAAGTACTCAACGAGTTCTACACATTGAACGGTTCAGATTATCAAAACAGGTCCCGTGATAGACCACATAAGCTTAACAGCACGTTCTAATCTGATTTCAGAATGGAGAAACTTGACCCCATTTTTTACTTGCAATTTCGGGCATATCATGTTCATTTCCCATCATAGATGGGCCTTATATAGTAGATAGGGGAAGATATGCATTTATGGGTTATAATACAAACAAAAAATGTGTTACGTTAATTTGAGGTTTTTATCATTTTTTACTTGCAATTTCGGACAGGCCATGTTCATTTCCTAGATAGAATGATATGCGTTCATGGTATATAATACAAACAAATATGTGTTAGGTTAAATTGAGGTTACTATCATTTTTTACTTTTGAGATTAAACGTCATGGACAGCTCGTGAATATAACATTATAGTTGTTCAATGTTTAAATGACACGTAAACCAAATGAAAGCACAAGAAAAAAAAAGTCATGCCATAGTAAACAGTAATTTTCTCGTATCTATATGACGACGACGATAACTTCTCCTCGGATTCCATCTCTGAGACTAAAACACAATACCCATTCCAAATATTTAAATAATCTTCATCGATAACAAAAGAAATTGAGTTCGCAATGTTTTAATCATGAAATCCAACTCAATTTTTCAAAGAAAATTGAAGCTCCGCAACAGTTGAAGGAGGTGTGTTATCAAGTGCTACGCCATTCAAAGAATAATCAATCAGAATTATGAAGGAATCATTCACCCAAATCGTGAGCTATGAACAATAACATGAAGAAATAAGCGCAACCTACTGTATCAAGTTTCAATCAGAACTCATGATAAACAAATCACGCCGTCTTCGCAAACCCAGTCCTCCCCATTCCCTGCGCCACCGAGCAACTGTAATCACCTATACAGCAACCATGGCTTCTACCAAACCCAAAACTCACCATATAAGTAGGGTTGGAAACGAGTAGAGTTGAGTCGAGTTTTAGTATATATTTGGACTTATTTATTAAGATTTTAATGTGTTCAAATTTGATCTTGAGCGCAATAAAAATTTAACAAACCGAGCTCGAGTCGAGTTGGCTTTGGTTGGACTTGACTCGAGTTCAAACTTGTTCACGAGCCTTAACGAATCAAAAAATTTACAAATTCATAATTGTATATGAAATTAAAGTTACAATTAAAATTTTGATTATACAATTATATATGTAATATATATAAACATATTTAAAAAAAGTCAATATTTTATTAAAATAATAATATCTACCATCATTATTATATAAATAAATATATTATCTATAGTCAGTTATTATTTACATTTATATTTTTTTAAATATATAAATAATATATTTATCTTATTTTTTTAACATATTTTTATAGTATTTGATATATAAATGATAAATGTAAAACGAGCTAACTAATGAGGCGATTTTAGAAGCAAAGTTTTAATATGTTTGGATTTATTTATTAAAATTTTAATGAATTCGAAATCGAACGTAAAAAAATTTAATGAATCGAGTTCGAACGAGCTCTTATCGAGCCGAGGTCGAATTTGTTTACAAAAGATTCTATTTATTTACAGCCCTAAAGAAACTTGATAGTTGCCGGTAATCAGGAGAAGGGCTCATTCATCTCCGGCAGGAGAAGAGATGACAATGGTGTAAAGAGAGGGGACTCAAGTGAAGTGAGGCTCTTTACTTTTATTTTTATTTTTTTTCATTTGACATAGGTGTCAGCTAGGCTTTGAAGAACCGTAAAGTTGATATTCACGCACCATCCATGTATAACTTTCTCTTTTAGTTTTTTTTCTGACCTTGAAAATCGTTTAAAGTTCTTTCAAACACCACCAAAATTGTGATTGTGGATATAGAAAGTGACTTCTCGTCGGTTTTAATCTAATTGTTTTTCTATGAATCCAATCTGGACTCAACTTTACTTACCGTAATTATTTATTTTGTCATATAAAAATATGTATTTCGTTAATACTTTTAAATAAAAGAAAGAATAATTGTTGATTTTTTTTTTTTAAATGAGATTGGAAATTGAATAATGTATAATTCATTTATTATGATTGAATAATGTATAATTCACCTAACTCCAAATTGAATAATGTATAATTTGTTTACTATGTTTCGCCTAATTCGTCCGAATTATACATATAATTCGTCCTCTCATAGAGAGATGTGGGATGCATGGACTTATTGAGTGCACCCACATAACTCCCCAGTGGACTGGACTGGGCAGGAAGTTACCACAGACAGCATCAAATAAAGCAGCTAACTTCTCCTCCCAACTGGCACAATATTGTCCGCTTTGGAGTTAGGCAAAGCCAACAGCTAACCCATCACGACTTTTCAAAGGCCTCATACTGGTCTAAGGGAATTAGTTCACTTATATAGTGAAGCTGTGATCTCTCACAGAGTGATGTGGGATGTGTGGACTTGCCAAGTGCACCCACATAACTCCCTAGTGAACTAACTGCCTGAGTAAGGAGTTCCCACTGACGGCGCCAAATGAAGCAGCTAACTGTCCCCGACTAATACGATATTGTCCACTTTAGAGTTAGGCGAAGTAAGTAGCTAACCCCTTACAGCTTTAAAAAGGCCTTATACTAGTTTAAGGAAATTAGTCTATTTATGTAGTGGAACTGTGATCTCTCACAGAACGATATAGGATGTATGGACTTACCGAGTACACCTACAACTATAGTCATTTTATTTTTGAAATATTAACATAGATATAGTAAATCTCATTATTTAAAACCAAACACCATGATGGTAGCCACTAACGTGGCAATATCTCTCAAATATGCGGTAATTGCTTCAATACTATGGTCTCATTTGGGAATATATTATTTTAGTAATTTTTTAATTTTTTAACTAAAATATGAGGTAAAAAAATTAAAATGTTTGGAATGATTTTTTATTTTTTTACTAAAAAATATGCAAAAAATATAGAGAAAATAAAATTTTTGACTTTTTGACATAGGTTATAAGTTTTTTAATTGTTTTAGTAATTTTTTGATTTTTAAACTAAAAGTGTTGCATGCCAAACAAGGCCTAAATGAGTTATTGAGTTTTTGTGAGTGCGCGGATAAATTTGGGCTCCGCTTGGTTTACTTTTTAAAAAGAATTTTGGATTTTGAATTATATTTTAAAAGATAAATTATTAAAAAAAATTAATTGAAAATTTTGTTTGGTTATAAATTTTGAAAACAATTTTATGATGATTTTTAATTAATTTATTTATTTATTTATTTATTTTTCGTAATTGATTAGATGGTTATAAGAAAAAATTTAATTGATTGATGTATACAATATGTGAGAATGAGAGAGGAGAGAAAAAAGTAATTAATTGATTTATTAATATAAAAAAGAGAAGAAAAAAAAGAGAAGGAAAGAGGAGAGAAAGAAAATAATTTTTAAAAAAAAAGTTTTAAAAATTAATAAATCAAACATGTTTTTAAATTTTTTGATTTAAATATTAATTTAAAAACTAAATCAAGCGTACCTTGAGCTTTCAATTTGAAAAAAATAAAAATAAAAAAGTAATGTTGACATGATACCATCTAATTGACACCCAATTCCAATTTGACAGGGAGAAAGTATTTCTCCGAATTTAAAATAATAATAATAATAATAATTTTGCATAATTGTAAACATTTTTTGTTTTTGTTTTTTTTTTTGCTAGGGGAGGAAATTTTTATTACAAAATCAATAAAATTTGTATCAATCCGGTACCGTGGTATTACAAGATCTCAAAAAGAATAAATAATCTTTATAGAATGAAGGATTCAAACCTCAATAGAGGAAGAGAAAATGTCCCTACAGGAGAGGAAAACAAACCTCCACATAGAAAGGATTATTACACGAACAAACTAAAAATTAAGAAAATTAAACAAAAAAAAAAATCAAATCCAATTTGTCACCAAATTCATTCAAAACTCCACTGCTTTGCAATCTTTGGAATTTAAAATTTTCATCTCCGTTGATCAAGATAGAACACTGAAAGTGAGGTGGTCACCTAGCATAAAGTAAATGCGTTATTCAATATCAGTTTTCGGACTGTAAGAAGATCTAAATTCAAATCTTTAATTTTGGATTCGAGGGTGAAAAAGATAATACGGTGATGGTCGAACTAGTGAGACCAATATCAAATCCCAGTTAATCTAGAGAAGGATTGGAGAAAGGGAGAGTGGAGGGACATAAGAGTGGTGAGGAACGATTGTTGTCTCTCTTTTCACTTGTAGGAAATTTCAGAGAAAAAAATTAAAAAAAAATTTAGAGTTTTTAGCTTCATTTCTTTTTATTTATGATATTTTTGTGAGAGTTTATTTATAATAAAATTTATTATATTAAATTTCAAATAAAATCCACGGACTTAACACCATTTCGAATCCGTGTGGTAAGGTCTATATAAAGGCCCTTGTAGTAAGGCCCATGGTGTGTGTGTTTTGTGTTAACAAGCTAGTAGTCTCCTTCAAGCACTCTCTGTGTAAGTATTTTCCTCTAAAATATTTTTTGTGTATAAATTATGTATTATACTTTACCTTATTTCTGTGTGTGATCTTTATTTTGTGTCATTATATACTTGTTTGTTTAGGGCTTACACATCATTTCTTTCATAACAAACAATTATAAGTTCCTTGGAGTATCTAATGGTGTATCAAAATTTTTTTTTTTTGGGGAATAAGACATAAAATAAAGACAAAAAAAACAAAACTACAAGGGGCATTCCCCAGGCCCTAACCGCCACTATACAGGAGACCCAACACAATAGGCCAAAAGACACTATATATACAGGTGTAACAATTTTTTTATTAAATTTGAGTAAAAGCTTCGTTTAATATCAAGTGTTCCAACGGAAGGTTTTAGAGTTTCATTAAACCACCGGTCGACCGGACGGACGACCAGCCGATCGATCGGCCAGTATAATTTTTTCACAAATTTTTGCCTTGAGGTGATCATTCGCGGGACGACCGAGAGGACATCTAGGGGGACATCCGGTGGTGAAAATCCAACGACAATGAATAGTGATTTGATGAAAGAAAAGTGAAATCCTAGATTTGATACGTATTTGATGAAATCGTTGGAGTAGGTTTTGAAGCTATTTTTCATCAAATTTAAATTTGATGACAGTTTTGAGTAACCATTATAGATGGTCTTACTAATATATAAATATAAAAAATTTACACAAAATAACATGATAAATTTATATATATCCATTTTAAATCAAACGATTCGTTAAAATAGTTTATGAATTTAAAAATATTACTATTACATCATTATGATGAGATTAATTATTTTTCTTTATCATTAATATAAAATTTACATTAAATTTTATTGTAAGATTTTAAATTCCCCATTAATTTTTTAAAAGTTAATGTGTCTTAGAGCATCTCTAATGATTCAACAATTAAATAATTAACTATTATTATCTTCAACATTGAGTATTATCAAAATATTATATTTTACCAATATTTCTCTAATAGTGCAAATATTATTTAAGAAAATTTACCCATAAATCTTATATGGAGAAATGTTGATCCATTTAGTTTGAAAAGTTTTTTTTTTTATGAACCAATTAATCCTTTTTAATCAATTAGTCCTTTTATGTAATTTACACTAACACATTAAAAAAAAAATTAGTGTACTTTTCTTAAATGTAACAATCCAATCAATGTAATATATAAAAACTTCTTAGTATATTTTTTTCAAATGTAAAATTTCAATGTAATACACTAAAAAATTTCTTAGTATATTTTTTCTAAATGTAACAACGTAACAACGTAACATTCTAAAACAACTTTTTAGAAAAATATTTTGGTATTTTTGGATGAAGGTAACACCTAAATTAATGAACCTTTTCGGTAATTTTATATTTTTTCCATGTAGAAATGTAGATATATGCTTACAATTTGAAGAGTTCTTCGAAGAGGTTGAACAATTAATATTATAGATAGTATATATATGTTCTGTGTAAAACATAATTAAATGAAAATTAGTTTAAAAAGTTAGAAGTTAAAATACATAATTAGAAATTTAAAGTTTTTTTGTTGGATAATATGTAATTTAATTGAATTAATATTTTTTTATGACAAATTATAGTTGTTTAAATTAGAAATTATGTGTAGAAGAGAGAAGGGAAAAATTAAAATAAATGAAGCAAAATAGAGATAGATGATGAGAGGGGTATTAAGTTAATTTCACATCTTTCTATTAACAGAGTTAAAGGTAAGGTGCTTCAACTTTAAACTATAAAGAGATCAAATGAATTTTGTACAATAATAAATTTCTTTACTTCTATGTATCCATTCAATCGGACTGTTCCGCCTTGATTGAATCTCAGAAGCATTCTTATCATTTGGTAGATTCAAGTCCATGGCATTGTGAAATAATCTCTTTTTCCTTTTGAAGTGTTGTCGTATTAAATTAGCCCTAGAAAGTACCAAATGGGTGCATATAAAATATGATATAATATGATCAGTAATGTTAGGTATCATAAAAAAAATTTCATGAAAATAATCATGAAAGTTTTGTGACTCTTGAATTATACTTAGAATAAGAATAAAGCACCACACACTAATCAAGGTAATCCAAGGATCATAACTCTTCTATGATTACTTTCATGAAAAAAATTTCATGATTCCTAACTTTTCTCTAATATGATATATATATATATATATATATGAGTTCATGAACTTATCAATTAATAATAATACTTGCTTGTTTTCATTTTTCAAAAAACACTTTTCAGAAAATTCTACTTTCTTATTTTTCGTGTTTTTTTGTTTTTAATGAATTTTTTTAATATTTTAAGCAATTTTTTTACTTTTTAGACACACCTAACATAAATATACCTAAAAAGTAAAAAAATTGTAAAAAAATATTTTAAAAATTCACTAAATACCAAAAGTTCAAAAAAAATATAAGAATTCAGTACATTTTTTTTATTTTTATGTATTTATTAATTTTTTAAAATATTTTTTATAAATTTTTTACTTTTTAGATACATCTAAGCAAAGTGTATCTAAAAAAGTAAAAAAAAATGTTTCAAATTTTACAAATATTCACTAAAAACAAAAAAAATACGAAAATCAAAAAACTTAATTTTCAAAAAACTTAATCTAAAAAATTCAAACCAAAACACACTGATACAACAATGAATGAATAACACACGTGTACTTGTGGGAATTTATACAATAATAACAGGCACAGATAAAGCACAAGTGGGTCTCAGCATGAATAACACACATGTCATCACGCTTGTGAAGATTCACAATAAGACTGGGGCCACTGTAACATATTTTACCAACAAAGATTTTTCTGGGGCATTAGCTCCACAGAGCAAATATCCAGCTCAAATAGAAAATGGCGAGTACGATTTGTTTGAGCATGAGGGACCTGCTGGAGACAATGCTGGATCGTGTGGAGCGGTTGTGTATTCGGTCACAAACAAGGATGGGAAAGCCAGTCATTGGATGTTGTCTTGGTCCAACCCAACCGGTGAGAACTATAAGGTACATACCTTTCTTATTCTGGCTTGATTTCAGAATTTTTAATTCACTTTTTGAAAAATTAACAATCCGTTTGGTTTAGTTTTTAAAATAAGTTTTGAATTTTGAATTATATTTTGAAAGACAAGTTATTAAAATGAGTTTTGAAAATTGAAAATGTGTTTGGTTATGAATTTTGAAAATAATTTGAGATGATTTATATATTTTTTTAATTTATTGATTGATGTGTAGAATGTGAGAAAATGAGAGAACAAAGAGAAAAAATGATTGATTGATTTATTAATAATAAAAAAAGAGAAGGAGAGAGGACAGAGAAAAAATAATTTTAAGTTGTGTTTTAAAAACATGTCAACCAAACATGTTTTTTCTTTTCTTTTTCTTTTAATCCAAATCATGATTTGAAAACAAAACCATACACTACCTTAAGTTTTTTATTTTCTATGTTTTTTTTTTTTTTTTACTAAATTTTTTTAATATGTGTAGTAAATTTTTTAGTTTTTAGATACACCTAACATAAATACATTTAAAATTATAGGGTGTATTTGGTTTGTATTTTAAGATAAATTTTCAAAAAAAAAAAATTTGGGAGAGAGAGTTTAGAATTTTTTTTGATTGTATATTTTGAAAATAGTTTTAGCCTATGTTTGGAAAGAAGGATCTGTGGCTTTTTTGGCTAAAATAGACACAAAAAACAAAATAGACTTTTTAGCCTAATAAGACAAACCATCACATCACATTCAACTCATAATCATTACATTCTTTCTCTCACAAAAAAACTTAAAAATCCAAAAAAGCCAAAAGCCCTTCCCAAACCAGGCTTTTTAGCCCCAGGTTAAAATAGCTAAAAAAATCAAAATGTCAACCCACTTCCCAAACGAAGCCTTAGAGTTTGGGAATTTGGGATGATTTGATATTTTGTTGTAGTTGAGAATGAAAAAGGAGAGAGAAAAAGTGATTGATTGATGTGTAAAAGAAAGAAAGTGATTTTGAAAAAAAAAATTAAAAAAATTTGGACCAAACAAAATTCTAAAAATTTTTCTCAAAAATTGTATCTTGAGATACAAATCAAACAAACCCATAATATTTGTGAAAAAAAATCTTTAAAAAATTTACTAAATATAAAAAATATAAAAATTCAGTCCATATTCATATTCTTGTGTATTTATTGATTTTCTTTAATTATTGTTTTACAAATATTTTACTTTTTAGGTACATATAAATTAGATGCATCTAAAAAGTAAAAACTTTGTTTAAAATATTAAAAAAATTACTATAAAAAAACACAAAAAACAAAAAACTCAATTTTAAAAAATTTGAGTTCAAAAATTGGAACTAAACAAGGTGACAACATTAGGATAATCATATTTTCTAATCATTATTTGTTTTATCATATTACGTGTAAAATATTGTATTGATTTTATGAGTTTCATTCACCACTCATATTTGTCATCAATGAGATATATGAGATGATAAACAAAACATAGTAAGAAAACTATGGTCACTATAAATTTCTAAAAGTGTATGCACATAACCATTTATATATGTTTGAGTATAACTTTTGGGGAAAAAAAAAAATCTTATTATACTTGTAGGTCTTTACTGAGATTACTGGACAAGGTCACTATAAGCCGAACCCCAACGACCCTATTTGGCATAATGTCCATGCAGAGTTGAGCAAGTCTGGCACCACCAGTTCATCTGACTGGAATGGCTGCCACTCATCTATGACATCTATTCGTAGTAATGATGTGCCAAACCGCGTAGATGTGGATGCAACAGTGACACTAGCCACAGCCAAGGCCTAAGAAGTTGCGATCTGCGACCCAGTCATACATGATGATATCTTTTGGAGTAGTGTGTGGAGTATTAATGTCTTTCATATGGCAGTGTGTAATAAATAATTTTCCCTATGGGAAGCTTCCCCTTGTAAATTAGTAAGCATGTTATAATTATAAATAATGTCATCTTCATGTGCTGAAATGACTGGTAACTAAATGTAATGTTTGTATCATTTGAATTCAATAAACAAGAGAAGGTTTCCCCTTCTCAGTTGTGTGCCAATCGTGCAAATTTTCGAAAGATGTTTGTAAGTTATTTATAATGCTTATATTTAAGATTAATGTTGTGTTTGGTTGGAGGATTTGGGGAGGGATTTGGAAAGAGAAATGGAAATGGTAGGTGAAATGTGAATAAATCATGTCTATATTTCACATAGTTTCACACACCATTTCCCTTTCCATTTCCCTTTCTAAATCTCTCCCCAAATCCCCCAACCAAACACAGCATAAATCAAACTAGTGGGTGTTTGTTAAATAAGAATGTGATTTCCTAATTATTGGTAGGGTAATATGTCACTGATTAACTACTATACAATTTTTTCATTTTTTTTTTTTTTCATATATACATTCAATCTTTGAAAACTATTTTTTGTCATAAATATGATATGTGCACTTTACATGCACATTTTTTGTCTGTTTTGTTAACAAAATAGAAGCATAAGGATTAGATTGAAAATTTTCAGAAAATAAAGGGAGTACATTGTCTCGGTTTTTAGTTTGAGAGGGGTAAAATAAAAAATGATGATACTTGAAGGGGATAAGGTGTAATTTGCCAATAATAAAATGTTGAGAAAAAAAAAATACTAACATTACATAGTGTCATTTTTGGAACAAAGTAAAAAGCCACGTTTTTAGACAAAATGTCCAAAAATGTGGCTGCCAAAAACGCAACAAAATCTCTTTGGGAAGTGTCAAAAACGCAGTCCTAAAATTATAAATTAGGGCCTATGAAAAATAAATAAATAAACAAATCTCTTATGTTGGGTAAGGGTATTTTGGTCATTTTAATTTGATTTGACACCATAAATAAATATTAAACTAAAAAGCAAAAAGTTAACTTTTTACCAACTTTCCAAATCACTTTCAAAAAAAAATAAAAAATTTAATAAAACATAAAAACCAACTTTTTACCAACTTTTTAAAACAATCTATATTTCATAACCGTTAGCACGCATGTCATAACCATAACACTACACATTTCATAACCAAAATCACTGACTCATAATTGGATGTACGGTGCATTTAATGAAACCATAGCAAGACCCTATATCATTCTAGTTGGTACCTCCTGCACTCCATCTATTTGATTGGGAGTAAGTTGAGAATGGGGACGACAGTCCACGTTTGGCTGTTAGCATTTTAATTAAAATAGTCATAAAGTCAAAACACTTAGTCACATTTTCCTATTTTTTTGCACGTTTTTTTATAAAAATTAAAAAATCAATTAAAATAATTACTTCACAAATGAACTCCAATTGTAACTTCATGAACTATTGGTCTTGGAAATTTGTGGGGACGAATAAAAAATGAAATATGTGTAGATTGTTCTTGGGTGAAAGCTTTACAAAATCCCAATGGGCTGTAAGTCATTGCCGAGTAAATACAGGAGATCCCACTATTGCCGAGTAGGTCGTAGTAAACAGGGCCCAATTAAAACCAGGCTGTCCATGAGAAAGTGGGCCCTAAACAAATGAGCACAGGAGAAGAAGTATTATAAAAGGTAAGAGCTGTCTTAGACAAGAGGTATGTAAAAAAATATCACAAAACTTCAAAATTAAATGTCATCATATGATATAAATCAATCGTTAGAAGTGAGTAAGGGATAAAAAGAGGACTTCTATTAAGTAATTAAACTTAGGTTAATTAGTTTTCTCTTATTTAATTACTTAAATTTCGAGACATGACATTTTGGACAATTTTTTTCAAGTGAAAAAAATAAATAAATAAACCATTCTGCTGACTTTATAGCACACACCTAATTGTTATTATTATTATTATTATTTGCTGAAGGTGCAATTATTATTATTTTAGCTGTGGGTGAAGAGGGGATGTTACCAAACCACATCTAAATATAAGAATTCCCCTCATTTCTATAAAAGGACTTTATTATAAACGAACAGTAAAGCTTACAAAGTAGTCATCATCAATGTGTGCAAACATTTAAGCCATGCTCAAAAAGAATACCTCTACCCCTCAAACTACAATATCTCTCATCTGCTTTATCTACACTTGATTAGAAAGAAAGAATTCACTGAAACCTAATTGAACACAAAAATCCTCTCCCCATGAACACAAAAACCAATCAAAGAATGTGCTACCATGAAGACATTATATACTTAACATGGTTGTATATTTACGTGCAAAGCTGTGGTTCTGCTTCTGTGGCTTGCCAAAATATGCAACGCTGATTAAATGAGGTGAAGCAGGGAGAGAGGCATTTCTACTCTATCAAATTTCAATGGTTGCGCGGGTTTTAATAGGTTTAAGCTTGATCCCTAAGCTCTCAGGGGAGAGCAGCTCTGGTGCTATGCATGAATACGTCAGACTAGGAGGTTTGGCGGGGTTTGATCCATTACTTGATGCTGCAGATAAAGGTAGTTGTTGCCTGTATAAGCCAAACCCCATTAAAAAGAATTCAATGGGAATCAACATTGCGTATGGGTGTTCTTCTGTCACTAGCGAGCCACATGACTGAACCTGTTATAGACAAAAAATAAAATATAAATAAATAAAATCATCCCACAATGTATTATCATTATTCATAATAAGAAACTAACCAGTTCTAAGATACAAACTTATTCCTAATGATCCAAGGCAAAATAGGTAACTAGTAATGTTGTACTGAAGTTGCTAACTGTTCCTTCAATTACATTCACTGGGAGTTTCAACTTTGTAGTTAGGTTTTGGACATTAGTCCAAACATAGCTGATGGGGAATGTTTCTTGTCCAAGAATTTGAACATTTGGTCTTAGAATCCTGTACCATTTAGATAGTTGACAATACATATTTTATGTCGTATTTGGGTACTGTGATGAGCATGAGCAAGGTGAAATTCACACAAAAAAAATGTACCACACTAATTGAGAGAAAATCAAAAGTGAGGAGAAAGACCAACCTCAACAAGAGCGCATATCTTTTTCTCCATCATAGCATTCATATACACTGATTCAGTATGGAATGGACTGCAATCGCCCACAAAAATGAGTGTTTTGCATGGTAGCTTCTTTAAGCCCTCTGTAAGGTCATGCCTCCTGCATATAAACTTTGTAAACAACTCATAGGGGTTTATTGGTAAAACAAAAACAAAAAAAAAAAGGGGTAAATAGTGTGTGCAAAAGAAAGGAAAATAGCAATTACTAGCCAATAGAAAACTCATAAAACTCTCACTTTCAGCTCTTTCTGCTAAATTCATATAATATAGTATAAATATTACAGGCAAAATATTGTATCTGAATATTGGTGTATCTGAATATTGGTGTATAGTTTGGTGTATAGTATAAATATTACAGGCAAAAGATTGTATCTGAATATTGGTGTATAGTTTGTTAGACTTGATCAAACCACTAAGAAAAAGATTATATCAGAATATTTGTGTATAATTTTTAGACTTGATCAATCACTCACCATGGATGGGTTTGTCAACAAATTGATCAGACTATAAGCATATTATGTCAAACAAACATGGTACTAAATAATATATAAGAAAAATGAGTAGTTCCATGAGACAGTCAATTCTTTCCAAGTAGGAGAACAAAATGTGTTCCAAAAGAAAGGAAAAAACTAGGGCAGAATTGTTTTATGCACAAACATTGCAAAGAACAATATGGTAAACTGAAGAAATGCGAATATAGTATAGGTGCAAGAAGTTACTCATTCATTGCTTGAAGAAAGCGCATGACATTCAAACTTTGCCTTTCGTCTAGTAACTGTACACAGGAAAAAATGATGAAGGTGTGTCTCAGTTTGTAAGCACCTCAAAATCGACAAGGATGTAATAGATAAGAATTAAAAGGTTGCCTGTTTTTAGATGTAAAATAAAAGATGGATCATGCAAATATATATAACATTTGAATGTTTTATGAATACCAAACCAAGCAGGTATCATCCTTCAACAAATTCAACTGGGTTAAAAATAAATAAATACATAAGGGGGGAAGCCCAATGCACAAGGCTCCTGTCATTACAAGGTTTGGGGAAGAGTCGACAGGGTTTGGGGAAGAGTCTGATGTACACAGCCTTACCCTGTGCATAGAGAGGTTGTTTCCGTGTTTGAAACCCGTGACACCCAAGTCACATGTGGAGCAACCTTATTGCTGCGCCAAGCAAATCCAACTAGTTCATGCACCAAATATAGATCAAGGTAACTAAAAAACCCACCTTTAGAGTGGCAAAATATTACAAATTGAATAGTCACATCAATCAAATGGACTCTCATCCCTCCCTCCTCAAACAAATGGAAGCAGGAAAATGGTAAGAAGAAAATACCCCTTCTGTGCAACTTCTGAAAATATGATTTCACTTAGTCGTTTTTACGACCTAGAAACTAAAGCCATTAGATACTCTTTCAGACTGAAAACAATAAGAAATCATATTACGTTATAGCTTATTTTAGCTTACCCTTCGACAAGCTTGTATTACATCTGATTCTGCACCATTCATGCTAGACCTAAGCTCCTGGTAGGAATTCTAGGATTATTATTAAGTTCACCAAATCAGAAAGCAAGCCACAAATTAAGGTGATATGAATTACCTTACTGAAGTAGCGATGAAGAAGGCATTCCTTTAATAGACCACACATTCCATAGAAATATAACAAGTTCAATAATACCTGCAAAACCAAAGTTATCTTATGCCAACTTCTCAGATGGCCATGGAAATCTAAGGATTCTCCAAATCCAAAATACCCGGGAGTGGAAATCCATTCACCATGCACTTGGATTGTGACATATGCAGCATTTGTATGTAATTAATGCTTGCATTGAGAGATGCACAAAATAGCCTAGTTAACGTTATGTATAATAGAAAATTGAACATTTTATAAGTGTTCATTGATGATAGGAATTTTAACCTTGTTATAAAGCCATTCAGTCCATGAAGGTGCTTTGCATACAGGGGAAACAAGGATCAACCCACGTACACGTTCTCTATATTTCATCTGCAAATATAGGTCAGAAGACAAAAAAAATGTAATGAAGAATAAAAACACAAAATATAATAATAAGGAAAAAAGCAGCTGACTTTTGCAAACTCACAGCAAAGAGTGTAAGAATATAAGCACCAGCAGTTACACCCAAGCAGAACACCTCTTTCAGTCTGAATGAGAAAAGTCATAGATTAAAAATTAAGACAAAACTAAGCACTTACATGATAGGAAAGTATAACTCACCACAAAATAAAGGAGAAAATAAATTTAAAGATTGAGTTTCTTAATCTTTCATTTGGACACATCATTAATGCAAGCCATTCATAAGTGGCTCAACCTATAGGCAAGTTAGCACCTTGCCTAGAGCCCATAAAAAAAATTCATTTTTGTCAAAGGCCCCAATCATCCAAAGGCCTAGGGCATTGTTTTGACATTCAGCCCAAGGCCTCAAAAATTTTTGGGCTACTGCTGAAACCATTTGCATCTATTTCCCTTTCAATGTGTTTCTGTAAATTTGTCATGATAAAATGCATACAATCTCATTAAAAAATTAGGGGTTAATTATACTTTAGTCCCCTCAACTACAACTGAATATTATCTTAACCCCCTCAACTTTAAAACCATCTATTTAAACCCCTCAACTATCAAAAACCATACAAAGACCCCCTTCTGAAGAGGGTGACAATGAAACAATTTTGAAAGTCAAGTGGTCTAAAGTTGAGGCGGTAAGGTGATATTTCGTGCTAGCGTAAAGGGGGGGGGGGCGGTAATTAAATTCAAGTAATTGCATAGACTGCACAAAAATGATGTACTATCATGTTCCTACTTTCTTCGGGCGCTAATTTTAGTTGTCATTAATAGGGTGGATTTGGTATATCTATTATGGATCATAGATCAACTATTCGGAACAATAGCTAATATCTCTTCTTACTCAGTGAGTAAAGTATTAGCTATGATTAATTAAATGAGAATAAGTGTAGTCAAGATTTTAAAAAGCGACCGCAACCGTTACGTAACGGTTATGGTGGTTACTACCACCCGTTACAGCCGCTATAGCGGTGTGACGGAAATTTACATGTGTAACGGCCGTTTCGGTGTTACATAACGTCCGTAGCAGTGTCATAACGGTCATGACGGTCCGTTAGACACCATTACACCCAAGGTTTCAAAATGCGACGTTACGTAACGGTTGCGGCGGTAGACACCACTCGTTACCCCCGCTTTTGCAGTGTGATTCAGATTCACAGGTGTGTCTGACGTAGCGGCTGCCGTAGCGGTCGTAACGGCCTGTTACGCACTGTTACGTAATGGTTCCGAACTGCTTCTTTCGAAAAAAAAGCTAAAAATGGGGGAAGAGGGATAGAGAGAGAAGAAGAGGGAAGATGGAGGAATAAAAGATAGAGAAAGAAAAGAGGGAAGATGAAGAACATGTTATTGATTTGTTAAAGCTATAAGACCTATGCTATTCTATTCCGTTACTATCACTCAACCATTTTATTTATGTGTGTCTATCTATTTATTATTTGATAATAATAATAATAATAATAATAAGTGTGGTCATTATCTACTTGACTTGATTAAATATATATATATATATATATATTTAGGCTCTTATTTATTCTCTTACTTTTGTCATTGTTTATCTTATATATAATAGTTAGTGATTGATTTTTTTTGTAAAATATCTAGAAAACATAACACCTATAATTATATATTAATATATATTTTATACATATCGATTTTTTTTTATTAGTTTATTTTATTTTTATTTACAGGTTATCCAAAAAGAGAATGAATATTTAAGTGATCCAAGTAAATAAATAAATAAATAAATTCTTTTTAATTTTTATATGTTATTTTTCAAAACTATTCAAGTTAAAATTTGCATATGTTTCCACAAGTATAATAATTAAAAAAAAAAAAAAATTATACATCTAAGTCCAATAAAAAAAATTTTGCCACAAGCGTAATATGAATTTATGACATATAAAGTCATTAATTATTAAAATAAAATGTAAAAAACTCAGTTTATAGTGATTTAAAAATATGAAATATATTAGATTATATTTAAAAATTTACAAAATTGATCAATATTTGTTTAAAACCCAATAAATATGATTATAGAAGAAAAAAATATGCGTATCGGTAAGTTTTTTTCAAATTGTGCAAAAAATAAAAAAAAATTACGATTCCAGTTACCGCAACCGTTACGCTATAGCCTTTACACCCCGCAACTGCAACCGCGCCACCGCCACCGTTACGGCAACCGCAACCCCTTTTCAAAACCTTGAGTGTAGTTAACCGTGCCAACCCTCATTTCAGATTTCTTTAGAGTTCCCTAAACTCTAGGAACACGAAAACTAGATATATCTTATCATCAATGGTTACCAAGTTCAATTTGTGTGGTTAATGTAATTAACAGTGGAACTTTCCTTGCTATTCTCCTTTTCCTTCTTTCTTCCCCCCTCCCTTTTTTTGGTTTCTCATGGATAGGAATTTGCATTAAGACATGCTAACAATATACATAACATTTTGAATGTAAAAACTCCCCCGGTAAATTATACTTTGTACCCTGCACTTTGTACCAAATCCCACTTTTATCCCTACACATTAAATTGTGACGATCAACCCCTTAAGTTTTCATGAAGTGTCAACGCTCCATTTTTGTTACTTCACTGCACAAGTCTTTAACAAAAATCAGTAATGTGACAAGCATATGATTACAAAATGAAGGCAAAGGAGAAAAATCACCCCCATTCCCTGCCTATACACATTTCGTCTCAAAATTTATATCAGATTACGATTGTATTTGGCTAAAACAAAACACAAAACGCAAATTGTGAACGATTAAAGAGATAAACTAGGGTTTTGCAAAAATTGGAATCAAGAAGCTCAATTTTCCATAGTAACACATGTTCAGTTTGTATTTGTGAAATAATTTTGAAAATAATTTTTGGAAAGAGTTTACAAATTTTGAAATTTTGTTTAATTGTATGCTTTGAAAATGGTTTTGGAGTTTAGAATGATTTAATTTTTTTTTTTCCCTTTTATAGTTGAATAGATGAGTGTGAGAGAAAAAGTGATTGATTGATGTGTAGAATGTGAGAGAAGGAAAGAGGAGAGAAAGAGAACAAGTGATTGATTGATGTGCAGTATAGAGAAAAGTGATTTTGAATTTTTTTTTTTTTCAAAAATTTTCAACTTGAAATTTTTTCTCAAAAATTGTCTCTCAAGAGATAAACCAAACAATGCAATAGTCTTCCGTTTATTCATCTTCTTTTCTCTTCGATTTCTCTGCTGTCTTTTTTTTATTTATTTATTTCAAAAACTATGGCCTTGTTTGGTTTGTGTTTCTCAAAAAATTTTGGAAAAAATTCTCTACAAATAAGTTTTCAAAAGTAATCAAACCAAACAAATTTTTCTAAAAAATTTTCCAAAACTTGTTTGGTTTACAAATTTTTCAAACAAATCCCTCTCTCATACATATCAAATCAATCACTTTTTCCAAAACTCTCAAAATAATTTTTCAAAACATCTTTTGAAAAAAAAACCAAACCAAACCAAACCAAACCAAACAAATTTTTGTACTTTTTATCTCAAAACATGTTTCTCAAATACAAACCAAACAAGGCCTATGTTTTCTTACTTCTTTGTTCCTATACATATATTTTTTATAACTCTCACATTCTTAGCACATGGGACAAAGTGTGTATTGGTGGGAAACGGAGATGATTTTTAACTCTTGCCCTCATTTCATAGTCGTATACTTGTCACATGACTAGATTCTGTTAAAGACTTAAACAATAGAGTAACAAAAGGAGGACATTGACATGGCCAGAAGTGCAAGGAGTTGACTATCATGATTTCTTATGAATGGGATCAAAGTGGGACTTGGTGCAAAGTGTAATTTACCCAAACTCCCCAATGTCTCCTAATTTCTATACAAGGGGTGTACTAAATTATTAAAAAAGTAAGTAGCATACTAATACTTGTGCTCACAAGAGAAGAATTTTAGACAGGGGATTTGTATTCCATGAGAACCAATTTGGCCAATGTCTTTAACACTACATATATAAACAACAACAACAACAACAACTCTCTTTGCTACAATTACAATAGTATCCATTACTTTCTCAAAATTTGTGAAATTGACAATTAAGTTGTTTTAGCCATTCATAAAAAAGCAGGTCCCAATGAATTGGGGGGCACATTTGAGCCCTGATGAGCCCATACTTCATTTTGCAAATTTCTGAATGCCAATCATATAAAAATTTTAATCATGTAAAGTAAATTATTAAAACTAAATAATGACTATATAAAAACCCAATGATTTAGGCCATTACATGACTTTATGAGACAAGTTGAAGGAAAGGTGTTTGTGATGTTTGGTTACATTTTGGGGGCCCAAAAACTGCATATAACTTCCTAATCAAAACAGTGCAACAGTGCGATTAGTTTCTGGTTTCTTCAAAAAAATTCCAACCTTCCATTTGTTGATATACTCTAAATAAAAAGTTGCTTTATTCCTGGGTGATGGGGGAATTGCATTAAGAAAGAGCTATTCATATGATTTATGCAGGAATACTATAATTTTTCATTCAAATTTCAACCTCAGTAGCCCAATCACCTGGCTTAGTTTGAGCTTAAATTGGAAACGTGAGGTAGTGGTGGGCCTGCTATTTGTTTAGGGTTGGTATTGGGCCTATTGGCTGGCCTTCAACTTGACTCAACTGATTCAAGTCACAGCTCAATAACCCTTATCAATGAACACAACTTCATATTATTGTTCATGATGGAGGCAATACTACTATATAAAGTTCAAGATACAATTTTGTGGGAAACATGTAAATCTGCGTCTTCTTCCTTATAATCAGTGGTGTTCAGATGGCATAAATAGTTGAATCACCTTGCTCATGTTTCCATGGTTCCACTCTGTAATGTATTAAATGCTATATACAATATCAAATGCCACAATTCCAAGGTATGGATTCATTGTTCTAGATTTTCCTGCAGCTCATAAAATCTTAATGAGTCAATCACATTCTAACATATGATTGACAAGTGAAACTTTATTTCTGTATTATCTGATCCCTGACATCAAGGTTACAAAACTCCAAAAACCCATCACTATGTCAAATGCAGAAGAAATAGCATTGAAG
Source organism: Camellia sinensis (assembly GCF_004153795.1). Classification (NCBI taxonomy): domain Eukaryota; kingdom Viridiplantae; phylum Streptophyta; class Magnoliopsida; order Ericales; family Theaceae; genus Camellia; species Camellia sinensis. The sequence goes on from NW_021025506.1 coordinate 776,724, forward strand.
TCTTGCTAGCACCTATTCTCATTTCAGTTATAAATACCCCCATACAAGTATTATTTCATATCAAGATACTTATGTGAAAGTCTTTGTCAATTTTCAACAGAATAGCTATTGTACAAGAATCTTGTTATCATTTTGCTTGCCAAGGGACTTGAAATCTTTTAAGTTGATATTATACAATGTTATTAATATCATTGTAATGGATGACTGAAAATATGGTCTAATTCCAAAGATTGAGTCATGGGAGAGGATGTCTACACATCTACAAGCCAAGCCACCACAATTTAAGCATTAGACTTCAAGCATCTTAGAGGCAATTGTTTACGATTCCGCATTGATACATTTGGCTTGACCAAGTGAATATAAGCCTTTTGGGCAGCATCCCTCGTAAGCCGGTTTTCAATGGCAAGTTCTACCCAATGGCTTGTATCATTTGATATTAAAGTCAACCACCATGTCGAGTATGGGATAACGTTGGTTGTAGCATTGTGGCTCAAGCCATGGACGGGAAAACATATAAGCTGGATTAATACACTTGGCCATATGAATATAAGCCTCTTAGGTACCCTCCCCTTCCCATGAGAGCCAACAAGACTCTAGTGGATTTCAAATAAAGGGATTTCAAGTAATAAGAAAGTTAATTATTGGAGGTCGATTGATAATTTTAAAGTAAAGGATGACATAGAGATAGGATGATGGATTGTGTTGATATTCTGGTACAAATGGAATCATTCATGGAGGGATTTCAAATACCTATGCTCACCTAGTTATTTCAAGCCCATTAATCTAAGAGGCTAAACTCTCAAATCCATTCTTGAGAACTACATTTAAAATACTAGATTGAATTAAAGGTTATACTCTTTGAATAAGTGATGCTAAATCCGTTCATTTCAAATCCACAAATGAAAATGCAGCCAAAAAGAAAAGTAACAGATGGAACAAAGCTTATACTCAAAACTTGACAAATTTCATACTCTAGGAATCAAGTACTTCTGCACAGAATATAGTAAAAAAATTTATTGTTCCCACAATTAGTGCAATTGCTCCGAAGATAAATTGAAAAATAAAAAGTGTTTACATACCCAAAGAAATCGACCACTTCGGCAACCTGGTCTGCAAGGTCATCCACACTGAGCAAAGGCACATCTGAAGGTATCACAGCAGCTCCCAACTGCACGAACTCTTAAGCAAATGGCAAAGGAAATTCATTAGAACCTCCAACCAACAAAAGCAAACAAAAGAAAAGAAGAACAAATCAAATGTGATGTGAATACGATCCTGACCTCATGCCCTGGGGCATCAATATGGTAAATGCAGAAGTTGTGGAGCAACAATGAAGCTGAGTCTGGGGAAAAGAAGAGACCTTGGAAACAGGACATGTCTGTAACACACACACATCATTATCTAATTCTACTTGATATCATATCAAGAACTCATTAAAGCAACATATATCATAGCATCAATTTGTGAAATAAAAAGAACCAAGAAATGATATACATACAATTGAGAGCAACATCTGGGTATGTTATCAGAGCAGGCTTTTCTTGATCCCCACAAACCAAAACAGTGATTGAACCTTTGCTTGTTTTAACCAAACATTCCTGCAATACCCATTAAGCAGAAAGATCATTTTATAAGAAAAAAAATTCAAGAATGTGAGTGAGAGTGTGTCTTGAGAAAAAAAAAGAAAAAAAAAATGAAGGAGAAATTAATGAGATTCTTGGTGGGTATAGTTGTTACCTTCCCTCCAAGAGGCATCATATCAATATCAATAGAGACAGAGTCAGTTGAATCACCCATTACTTGTTCTTTATAACTACAACAATGCAGCAGCTACAGAAGAATCAATTGACTTATCAGTCACAGCTTCAACAAGAAAATGAAAACAACTTCTTGGTTTTCTGTTCTCTCACTCTTTTTCTCTCATCTAAATGCTTCTCTCACTGGCACTCAAATTTGTTTTTTATTTTTTTCTTTTTTTGGATGTTCTTTGAATTACCCAAATGCCCTTCAAGTAATGATGGAATTACAGTATCAAGGGTTTCCCTTTTTGGACTCATTGGCAAGTTTGTCCTCTGGTCACCTCATGTTCTTTGTATGTTTTTGTTTAACCAAAAAAGTGACCGTTGAAGTTGTAAAAACGGCCAGAAACACATTTCATATTTTCGACTGCCCAATGTGCCCATGAAATTGAAATTTTAACTTATGGTGTGAACGGTGTCGTTTCGTTCAAGGCAATCTCTAGAATATCACCAAAAAGGTCTTCTGATCTGAGAGGTAATTTTGGGTTCATATTATGGGCTTTTGAGTAATTTAAATATTGTGGGCATCATACAGCTGTATGCCACCTGGAAGCCACAGGAAAGGAATACATCTAAAAGTTACGATATTGTACAGCGCAAGCTCCTCATCTTTCATCTCTTGGCCCTTGGATTAGAAAAATATTTTCATCTTTGTTTTGCATCTACTAAAATGGTCATATAAGAAAAAATAAATTATTTTAGTTAAATAGAATAAAATGACACATTTAACACATAATCATTTCATTTTTTTTTAATAAAAATCAAAAAAAATTATCATAAACGAGACTTCTAATCCACATTCCATAATTATCATCAGGACCATTAGCTCTTTTTCACAAAATGATAAACTATATTAATTTTCGCTAAAATTTGAATAAGCTACAATTTATGCCCCATTATTTTTTTAAAAAAAAATTATAAGGGGAGTCAAACATGTAACCTTAGAGAAAACAAATTCCTAAATCTCAGATATCATTCACCAAAGGAAACTCTTGGACCTAATTATATTACTATTTTTTTTTTTTTTAACACCAATTATACCACTATTATTACCTCCTATAATTTCAACATAATTATATTAGTCTATTTTAAATTTCAAATTATACATTTTACCCCACTCCATTAAAAAATTGTCAATTTTGTAGTATTTACTATTTTATCTAATAGAATGTCAATTTTGTCTTTGAATTAATTTTAAATCATTTTTGAATTAAAAAACTTAATGTGTGGGGCAAAGTTAACTGTGTTCTTAATTAATTTTGTTCACTTGATAGAAAGTGATCAAATAAAAATGTATAAAAAAGAAGCATAATTAGTCGAATTATAATATTTGTACTTTTCTTAGGCTCTATTTGTTTGCATGTAAAATATTTTCCTACAAAATATTTTTCTAAATTTTTGTTGTTTTGTTACACATAATGGGATAAAATATTTTTTATGTAAAATGTTTTATTGAAATTCACCAAAAATGACTTATCCTTTCGGTTTTCATAAGCCATTTACGTGATTGAAAAGTCGAAATTACTTACTCTATTCAGCTGTTGAGTCCAACTCAGGTTGTACACTTGTGCAAACATGGCACTGGAATTGTAATATTTTTAAGTTGCAGCCAAGCATCAAAAAATAAAAGGAAATAAAATTATGTTACAAATAAACATTTTACATGTAAAATATTTTTGTGCATAAAATTTTTAATTTTAAAACAAACGGAACTTAAATTTAAATAATTAAAAAATAGTATAATTTATGGTGCAGAAAAACCATGGGAGCAGTTTGGATATTCTTTCTATTTTTGGATGCTCACTTTTGAGAGTAGTAACATTGACTTTAAAATAATAATAAAAAAATGAAAGCATATACAATTATAATTCAAGAAATAACATATCAGTATATATTTTGAAAAAAAATAGATTAATGATAAATTTTGCCTCCGTTTGGGAAGTGGGTTGGCTTTTTGACTTTTTGGCTTTTTTGGCTATTTTAGCCTGGGCTAAAAAGCTTGGTTTGGGAAGGGCTTTTTGACTTTTTGGCTTTTTTGGCTTTTTTTGTGAGAGAAGAATGTAATGATTATGGGTTGGATGTGATGTTTTGTTTGTTATGGCTAAAATAGCCTATTTTATTTTTTGTGGCTAAAATAGCCAAAAAAGCCTGAAAATTATCTTGCCAAACAGAGGCTTATAAACTTTAATTATTAAGAACATGAACTTTTTCATGTCTATGTAATTATTTTTTAAAAGTACAATCGATTTGTAATATTCCTATTATAATTTTCGTGTAGAATTTCAAACCAATATATGTAGGGTTGTAAAAAATGACCCGTTGGCGGTCCAAAGTCCGCCGATGGCATGAGGTAGGCCTAGCCCATTTAGGCCTGGGCTTGAGCCCAGCCCAGGACCCTGGGCTTAGGCCGTCATTTTGAAACCCAACCTGGCTATCAACTTGCCAACCCAGCCTGACCCGGCCCAAAAAAAATTTCTGCCCTTCAAGCGTCCCGACCCGCCAGCCCACCCCCTCCCTCAACGGCTCTATAATTGAATAGCGGTCAAAATTCAAAAAATATTTATATATATATATATTCAATGCTCCACGTAGCAACGATAATATATATATATATATATATATGTGTGTGTGTGTGTGTTTATGTATGAATTCAATTGAAATGGTCACATGATCGTTTAACACCAACGACCCAAAATTTTTTATTTATTTACAAATTGACCCCATCCTCCCAAAATCCTATAACTATCCCCCATCTCCCATTTTATTTCTCACAAACAATTCACTCTCTCAAACTCTCAATCCCTCTCAACTGTCAACTCTCAACTCTCTCAATTAATTTGAAGGCTCATCCCTAAGTGGCAATTACAATTGTGCAAGAAGAAACTTTTATCAGAAAAAGTTAATTTTTGTATCGCATTCGTCAGTCAGTAACATTAATTAGTTGAATTAAATTTATTAGTTACTCATTTTTTTATATTAATTATTTCTTAACATATATTAGTTGTTATTATTTACTCATTATTTAAATTAATTGTTAGTTCTTCTATATTATTTTACTTACATTATTATGGATCCTAATATTCTTAATGTTTATGTCGATATTGATACGTATATTATACAATATGAATCTGTTGATTCACCTTCTAATGTACCTAATATCCCTCTTCTAACAGCTGAATCATCATCTAGGGGCACGACTAGTGGTGTTTGGGAACATTTCGAAAAAATAGATGTAAATAATCTTAATAGTATAATTACATTTAAAGCAAAATATAAATATTGTGTACATTTACTTAGTGTTGCATCTGCAGGGCACTAGTCGTCTAAAAAGGTATGCTAACAAACATTTATAAAACCAACAACCTAATATTAGAAACCAAATGCAATTAAGGGTTTCATCAACTTGCCATTTGCAAATATTTTCATATGATCCTATACGTACACAAAATTCTATAGTTGATTATATTATTTAAAAAAAAAAGCAATATTTTTGGTGTTAGTGAATGTCTCGATTTTTCCCCAATGATTCACGAAAGTTTTGCACTACAATATCAAAGTTTTTCAAGAAATACAACTTTTAGTGCAGGTGAAGGGGTGCTGATCAATTATCGTAGCAAGCTTTCGCTCCAAATGGTTAAGGCACTTATAATATCCAAAGATCATATGCATGCGCTTATGAGAATACAAAATTATAGTGACAATGAGAGAATTCAAACTAATTTAGGTGACATATCATCGGGCAACGCAAGTGAATTGCTTGCCTTCTCCGATTATTGATCAACAATTTATTTTTCACTATTTCATTTCGTCATTTTTTTGTATTAGATTATTGAGGTGGAGTATAATGCAAATGATTAATAGGCTAATAGTTGCCAACCTAATTGGTATGTATTTAACCTATAGTTATGTAATTGCTCTACTATCAACAATAATTTACATCTATTTTATTTAATGATATAAATTTTTGTAATGTTTTATTTCATTTTGAAATAAAAATTATTCATTGAATAAATGTTATCTATTTAATTTAATGATTGTAATATTGCAAGTTTTATTTTGATACATATATATATATATATATAATTATTCATCTGAAAAAAAAAATTACATAAGTTCATACTTTTTTTACTTATAAGTTCATAACCAAAAAAATATAAGTCATACATAATTAAATTTAAATATCACCACACATAAAACATAACCAAACATCTCATTAACTAAAATATTCTAGTACAATTTTTCTTTTATTTTTTTTATCTCTCACGAATAATCTGTATACATAATATATTTATCATTTATCTTTACAAAAAAAAAAAAAAAAAAAAAAAAAAAAAAAAAACTAGCCTGCTAAGCCCAGGCCCTAGGCCCTAATTTGAGTGGGCTTGGGCCTAAGCCCCACTTTTTGGCCAGCGGGTCGGGCCATTATACACCCCTAAATATATGACATCTTAAATTAGTACAATATAAATTAATTACATCAATTAAAAAAAATTGATATTGAAACGATCCTACTCCTTATCTTTTTGTGACATATTTAGTTATAACATTAGCTTAATGTGTCATATTACTTGTACATAAGGGTGTAAATTTGGCCCGATCCATGTCGGGCTACACGAGCTCTCTCCAAAATTCGGGCCGGGTCGGGCCACGGACCAAAAGACTAGGTTCAAGTCTAGGGGGTATTCGAGCCTCAGGCGAGCTGGTGGACAAGGTCTAAGCTCGAGCTTGGGGTTGGCCTGGGCAAGCCTGACTATGTTTTTATTTTTTTTCACCAAATTTTTCTTTTTTCTACCAAAAGTAACATTGGGCCTCGAAATGGGCCTTGAATGGGCTTAGAGTGGGCCGATGGGCAGAGCCACAAACCAGGCTCCAAAATACGCAACCTAGGCCGAGAGTCTCGGGCTAGGCCCAGACTCGGGTCAGGCCTACCCGAGCTACGAACAGACTTTGGGAAGCCCATAGGCTCGCGAGCCAATTCTATACCCTTACTTGTACAATGAGAACAAATGAAACAATATACTAAATATAATATAAAAACATACCACTTACCAATTTATTGTTAATTTACTATCTTTTAAAATTTTCTTTTGTACACTCAATTTTTTTTTTTTCTTGTGTGATTATTTTTTACATAAAAAGTTTTGATCCAATTTTGCTTTATGTCAAAATTAATTTTGAGATAAAATTTGTTTATAGGTTAATAAGACACATATTTGATAAGATTCTTTCTACAGCGTCACAATTTATGATAAATTAAAAATTGATAATCAAAATGTAGAAGTCAAAATTTATCTTTTAAATTTCAAACAATATGTAAGTTATTCATTTTTAATAAGTTATAAGTATCGTGTCAATCAGTGTGACACAAATTTTTAAATATATATTTAGTTCAAATAAGGGGGGATTTATTCATAAATCTCTCTTCATCTAGTTATGTTTCACTTAGTCTAAATTAATTTTTTATGTTCCAATAAATCATATGGATGACATAATTATCAAAATACCCCTAATAATAATAGGGTGAGGTGCACATTAATGTTCATATTGACAGTGTGAATGTTTCATGATGTGAATATTCACAGTGTCAAATTTATTTAATGTAAATGTTCACATCATGGAACATTCAAAATAATCCAAAACAGTGCACACCAAACTGCTAAGGGTTCAAAAAATATTTAGGATTTATTATAATACAAGAATATCTTATAAACTAATTATGATACAAGTACTTGAAAGAGGATTTTCTAATAAATTCCGAGCTACATCAAACACAATATCACTGTATCGGCCTACAACACAAATGGTAAATGAGACAACCACATAACACAGTATCGATTTACTAGCCTTACCCAGCAAGGACCGACCCCAAGGTTACATTTTACTGGGTGCAAACCGAAAGGGATAGGAACCTATCTCAAGGCACCATGCTTTATTGGCCTAGTTGGAAAGAAACAAACTTCAATTTTCACGCTTTACCGAGCGCAAGCCAAGGAGGAGCAGAACTGCTCATAAAGCGACATGCTATACCAATTTAACCAAAGAGAAACAGACCTCCAAACAATATCACAACATGCTAGATTAAATAAAATGCTACACAAGTGTAATACATACACATAATCTATTCAATAACAATAATGCCATCTTCCACCGATGACCAAGGACAAAATCTCAAATAGTTAAATAAAAAACTCTTATGAATTAAATTCCACAAGAAGTTCACAATTCCAAAACATTAATGTTTTCAATGAAATCATTACACAAAAGAGTTACGAATATCGTTTCGTTCTTCAAAACCAAACCCATTGCTCCAATTATTTAACACTTTTAACCCTTAGCCAAAACCCCCTTTATCCTTTAATTAAAACCCAATTTATGATACACAACTACAACCCAACTCAACACAACAATAGCAAAGCAATCACAAAATCCGGGTAATTCCATTTAGTAACCAAAGTATTAATTCAATCCCATAACACATACACTATCATTACCTAACTTTACCTCTTTTTCGTTTTATTAACCCTTAATAACCAATTAGGATTTTTCGCTACTATCAACCTAACCATAACTAACCACTTTTTGATTTACCAAAACAACCAAAATCATACAATTTCAACTCCCAAAACTCAAACCCTAAACCCGCGTTCATGCGTTTGGAATATCCCTTAACAACCATGCTTTTAAATGCAATAAAAACTACCATGTCTATTTAGAACGAGGTATTAAAAAGAAGCAAAGAAATCCCTATCTCTCAAGGTGAAAAAGAGACAACCCAAAAATCACTAGCTACGAAAACACCATCCGTTTAAGTAAAATAAAAGCCCTCACTGAGCTCTATGTTTTGGTATATGGAACTAGGAGTAGAAAATGGGTAAAACTTGATGAAACCAAGCTTAAAAGGTCAAATGGGTTGGAAATGGTGGAAAGGGAGAGAGAAAAGCGAAGATGAACTCAAAAGATAGATATTTTCAACTTTTGGTGCTTTATATAGAAAAATAGACCACTGCGGCCGCAATTAAGACAACAAACAAGGTTACGGGCACGACCAAGGACACCACAGATGTGACTATGAAGGTCGCAAGCCCTTATCGTGGACCACGCAATCCATCGCCGGTCGCGCACCTTCTCTCTCAACCAACAAACTTGAAGATCAAAAAGGTCATGGCCTAGTTGCGGACCCTCACGGGCATGACCTACACCTCACATCCTCACGAGTGCGACTACAATGGTCGCGGGCATGACAAGCCAACCCGAGGCATTCTAAGGGTCCCAACTACCCAGAAAAGGTCAAAGTTACTCAGGACGACCATGAGTCCCAACCAAAAATAAAATGGGTAGGGTTTTTAGACCCGGTCCACTACAATTTGATTTCTCTACGTAGTTGCAAGTGAATGGATTAATGCAAATTAATATTTTATCTAAGAAACTCTATAACTACCCAACTTCTGGGCCGTTAATAAATCAAATAAATCTCAAATTTATAATTCCAGATAATTAATAATCTCAAAATACAAATCATCTCCAAAATAATTTCTCTAAAAAAATATATAATGTTGGGCCCTAAAATATCTAACTTAGTAAATCCTTTAATGCTTCAATCTCAATCGCTACTATATTGCTCTGCACTTGAAAAATAAATTAACTCGATAAGTATATAATACGACATGAATAACAATACTCGGATAAAGAATAAATCAATAGAGATCCAACATTACACAAACGATTAGATTTGATTATCAATCAATTTACCCAATTGCACAAACAAATCAACTAAACATATGATAACTTGTCCATGACCAAATACCTGGTCCTACTCAGTATATTATCAGTGATTGGCCTTACCCACCTCACCCAAGTAAAACCGCCTATCCGGGTATATTGATGCAAGTTATTGGCAAGGTCTACTCAATTAATATACGGGGGATTTCTACGTCATTTAATCATACAAATCAACACTTTCAACACAGAATAACTTCACAGGAATTTTATCAAAAGACCAAAATAATTAAACAAATCAACATAGCATGATTTCACAAAATTTATCAAATAACAAGTATAACAAACAGAACACGAATTGGAAATAATTAAAATGGGACTTTTTGCAAAGAGATTTAGATGAAATATATTGTATACCACCCAATTACCTGAAAACAATTCCTTCGCCATCAACACTTCAAGTATCTGATATTGCTCCATAGATCTCCAAATGTAGTAGAATAAAATTCTAATGGACAAGGTATGTAAGATTTGACAAAATTTACAACTCTCCTCTTTAATAAAATTAGTAGCTCTCACTCTAAATACTTTCAAACTAAATTCAAAGTTATATTTTAAAGAAGAGAGAGAGAGAGAGAGAGAGAGGGAGAGAGAGAGAGAGAGAGAGAGAGAGTCATGGCATGAAGGAAAAAAAAAGTTTGCAAATGCAAATTACATAGTAGAGAGGAGTGGCCTTTAAATTTTCTTGGAGAAGAAGAAAGATTAAAAAAAAAAAATTAAAATGAAAGATGGATGGTATGGAAGGCATCAATCAAGGACAAGTATGGAAAATGGAATGGGGGTGGTGGTTGTTGTTGTTGTTGGGGGTGGTGGTGGTGGTGGTTGTTGTCTTTTTTTTTTTTTTTTTTTTTTTTTTTTTTTTTTTTTTGGTGTAAAATGGTGATCGGGGTGAGCCCCGACAGGAATAAAATGAGTTTGGTGTGCAGTTCGTCTTCTTGTGTTTTTTTTAATAAATAAAAAAAAATAATAAAATAAAATAAAATAAATATAAGGAAATCAAAAGTTAGGTTCTCACCACCAAACTATTATAATAAATTACCAATACCTCTTACTAAAATATTTAATATATCAAAAATGTAGGATTTCACAAACTCTAAGTGCTTAAAGTATTAATCTAAATCTTTTAATTTTTTTATTCTTAAAAATATATATCTTACATATAACCATTGGCTCATCTGACCCATATCTCATTTGAAATTTTAAAAAATTTTAAATGAAAAGTCCAAAATAGAATTTTATTTATATTTAAATTACATCTCATTTGAAATTTTAAAATCTTTAAATGAAAAGTTCAAAATAAAATTTTAGTTATCAAATTTGAAATTTTAAAAAATCAAAAATTTTATTGAGATTCACAAAAAATGTCAAAGGATAAAAAATAATTGATGATTTGTTATAGATTGGATGAATTACCAAGACAAGCTACCATTACGAAATTCTAAGGATGAAATTGTTTTTTTGTATTTACCTTATATTTTGGTTTTTATACTTGTCAATTATGTTATAACACATGTTTTTGTTATTTAATATTTAGGGTGTACTATTAATAATAAGATAGCAAACAAAATTAAGTCATTGTCATGAAAATAATTAAGTTTATTTTATTGTAAATAATTTTATTATAACTATAAAAATATTTTTTATTTTACTATGTAAAATCGTGCAAAGCACAGATATTATGCCAGTATATATATATATTTATATATGATACACAGGAAAATTTTATAATATACATTCTTTTTATAACCATTATGGTGTTGGTTGTAACTTAATTATGATTAATTTTGGTATTAGTTATGATTTAATTATGTTTTTGTGGTTCTTATTTTAGTTATAACTGAGAGGGTAATTTATAGGTAAATTAGGCCGAGCTGGGTAATGAGCCGTTGTGGGCCACAGTAAAAAGGGCTTGGAGATAGCCCGGTCCAGAGAGAGCTTCGGAGTTAAGCTCGGTCCATGACAGCTTTACAAGTAGCTCGGTCACCACACGCAAAAATAGCTCGGTCGTGACATATTGCAGTTAACTCGGTCATACTATGTTGGGCTGAGGTATGTTGAGCTTTCCTCAGAACCTTGCTACTGGTTAGCTCGGTCTAAGCACATGGTGGATAGCACGATTTCGGATAACCCAATTGGAGTGTCAGCCGAGGTACATGCGCAATGAAAGGAAGAACCGAGCTAGCTGGAGCTCGGTCTAGTCTGTGGCTTTAGTGTGGCCATGTTATCTCGATCGTATGGACATCCAACCTTGGTAGAAACCATCTCACTTGGTTTAAGCAGTGAGGGGGAGTGTTAAGGGATAAGCATTATCTTTCAAGAATGTGATTCCTAGGAGGACTCTACATGGAGGAGTAAGAGTCTTACTAGGATTGTGCCACACGGAACCTATAAAAGCTCATAACATCACCTATGGAAAGATAATACAACTTTGATTCTTGAATACACAGAGCTTATGTCTACTTGTCTATTTTACTGACTTAGGCATCGGAGAGGTATCCGGCACACACCCGCCGGCTAGCTCACGTTTGTGTTTTTAGAGAGTAAAGCGACCTCGTACGGAGGAGCGCAGACTTGATCAACAGGATTATACGAGAAGGTTTATTTCTTTCCCATACAATTGGCGCGGTCTGTGGGAATATCAAACAAAGAACAAAACCTCTCGATCAAGTTTCCCTCACTAATTGAATGGCGCACAACGAAGATTTGCTGCAGTCCACCATCGATGGACAAACCCCGAAGGGGGGTGGGAGGCACGAAGGATTGCCCTCTATCCCTCTCATGGCGGACTTAGAGCCCCAGCAATAGAATCCCTGGAGGGATACAAGGGGGAGGCGGTCCTGAAAGGCAAAGGCGAAGAATCGACCCTCAAGCTCTAGAGGATCGCGTAAAAGAGCAAGATGAACTAATAAGGAAGATGTCGGCGGACATGGTGGCCATGAAGCGCCAGATCAAGGGAAAAGGGGTGGTTACAGGAGAGGGGCGCAAAGATAATACGCCTCCTCGCCACTCAGAAGACCGTGATAGGCATACCACGCCATCGCAAGCAGAGAGTAGAAGCCTCAGGACAGGCGACACTCAATCAAGGACTTCCAGAACTCGTTACTCCAAGTCTGAGAGAACGAGATCATTGAGGTCTTACACTGAGAGAAGTACCTATCGGCCCTCACATACGCACCAGACATCATCCAGGCAAACGGAGTTGCCTAGATCGTCCGACTTACGGACTGTGCTTGAAGAAAGGGCACGACGAAAAGAGGATGCCAGGGCACGCGACCCACACAAAGTTTCAGCCCTTTAGCGGTTGGCTCCTCGGACGCATGGAAGGGTTGAGGTTGGAATGCCAATACCACACCTTGCCTACGAACCAACAGATAAAGCATTGGCAAGACTACATAGCTCGCCGTTCGTTCCGGTGATTGAGAACGCACCATTACCCTCAAGCTTCATCCAGCCTAAATTTACCACATATGAAGGGAAGACAGACCCTTACATGCACCTAAGCCACTTTCGCCAGGTCATGGCAGTATACCGGCGAAACGAGGCTTTGATGTGCATCCTATTCCCATCAAGCCTTGGCGACCTAGGTTTAACCTGGTTTGAAAGGCTACCAGAAGGCAACATAGCCTCTTGGGCACAATTAGCGGAGGCGTTCGTGACAAGGTTTAGAACGAACACCGAGATGCCAGTAGAGATCGATCAGCTACTCTCCATTGACATGGGCGGCAAGGAGACGTTAAGATCCTACAACAGTCGTTATTGGGAGACCTTCAACCAAATAGGAGATTGCCTCACAAATCTCGCCATTGTGTAGTACAAAAAAGGTCTTCCAGTCAGAAACAGGTTGAGGGACTCAATCACCATGACGCCACCCCTCACAATGGAAGCCTTAATAGAGAGGGTACACCAGCATATTCGGGTGGAGGAGGATGGCGCCCGTGCCAAGGCAAAATCTAGTGCAACAGCAACACCAGACAAGAAGACTACAGCAAAGGTCAATACTGTAGAACGTCAAAGCAAAAATGGACGAGGCAGGCGAGACAACGAAGAGGATCGAGATAAAAGATGGTTGAAAGTCCGTATTGCCATTACCACGGTATTCAAGAAACCAATCTACCAGATTCTCAGTGAGATATGCGATGAACCTTTCATCAAATGGCCAACTAAATTGGGAGAAGCACAGAAGGACTACGATGAAAGATCTCGGTGCACCTTCCATAAGGAAAAGGGGCACCGCATTGAAAACTGCACGCCATTGAGACAGTATCTGGAGAAATTAGTGGCAGCTGGCCACCTAGACCGGTATATAGAAAGAGGGATGCAGTCAGCCCCCTAAAACCATGATCATCCAGACGGAACACCAATTGACGACCCACCTCAAGGCATGATAAGCGTAATACATGGGGTATTCGAGCCTGAGCGAGTATGTGAACTCAGGGGAATGATAAAGAAGGACAAGCACTTAAGGGAAGTATTAAGTGCACAGCCCACCATCAAAAAGGGGAAAATAGAAGCCACGAATGTCATGTCTTTTACAGACAAAGACTTGGAAATGATATATTGCCCTCACAACGATGCACTGGTCGTCACTCCCCGCATCAAGGATTACGACGTCAAGCGAATTTTGATTGACCAAGGAAACTCATGTGAGATAATGTACTACGTAACTTTCAAACAGTTGAAATTGAAGAACAAAGACTTGGCACCTGCCGTATCTCCCCTAATCGGGTTCAATTCAATACCAGAATGGCCAGTCAGCAAGATAATCCTCCCAGTCAGAGCTGGAAGCATAACTAAACAAGCGGAATTCTGGGTATTGAAAGTGCCCTCCACTTACAACATAATCTTGGGAAAGATGTGGCTGCACGCCATGAGAGCAATAGTGCCAACATACCATCAAGTCATGCGGTTCCCCAACGAAGCCGGAGTAATTGAAGAGGTCTATGGAGACCAAATTATGTCCAAGCAATGCTTCATCACAGTAAATGGTAGCCGAGCTGCCAAGGGGTTTGTTCAGATGGTAGAAGAGCCCGAAAATAATGAATTGTTCACGGATGTTGGCAAAGCCACTGAACAGAAGGCAGTGGAAGACTTGGTACATGTAAGAATAGATGAAAAGAACCCAGATAAGTTCTTTTTGCTTGGCTCATCTATGTTCAGCACTGAGAGAATAGAGGTCATGGAATTCTTAACCTCTAACATCGAGGTGTTTGTCTGGACGCCGTACGATATGCCTAGCATTGATCCAAGCTTCATCTGTCACCAATTGAATGTCCACCCAACTGCCAGACCAATTATACAGCGCACTCGCAGATCGGCACTCCACCATGCCGAGATAGTAGCGGAGGAAGTAGAAAACCTGCTAGAAGTAGGAGCTTTCAGAGAGGTGCACTACCCCAGATGGATCTCCAATACAGTGGTAGTGCCTAAGAAGAATAGAAAATGGTGTGTTTGTGTGGACTACAAAATGGTCAACAAGGCGTGCCCAAAAGACAGCTTTCCTCTTCCACGAATAGACCAACTGGTAGATCTGACGGCAGGACACAATGTCATAGTTTCCTTGATGCGTACAGAGGTTACCATCAGATCACTATGTATGAACCAGACCAGGAGGTCACATCTTTTATAACGCCAAGAGGACTGTACTGCTACAAGGTCATGCCCTTTGGCCTAAAGAACGCAGGGACAACATTCCAACGGATGGTCACCAAGATGTTTGAACCATTGTTAGGCAGAACAATGGAGGCTTACATCGACGACATGGTGGTCAAGAGCAAGGACAAGAGTGACCATCTCAAGGACCTAGGTGAGATGTTTCAGATCCTGAAGAAACACAAGTTATGCCTTAATACATCTAAGTGTGCGTTCGGCATAGGATCTTGCAAATTCCTAGGCTTCCTGGTAACCAACCGTGGCATAGAGGCAGACCCTTCTCAGATCAAAGTAATCCAGGATCTAGAGAGGCCCAACTCAGTAAAAGAAGTACAGCATCTCACCGGTATAGAAGCCACGCTAAACCGGTTCATAAGTCGGTCGCCAGACAGATGTCGACCATTCTTTCAAGCATTGAAGGCCAAATTTCAGTGGGATGAAGAATGCGACCGTGCCCTTGAAAGTTTGAAAGAATACCTGTCTTCTTCACCACTGCTAGTGACCCCAATACCAGGAGAAGAACTATTTTTGTACCTGGCAGTCTCACAGCACACAATTAGCGCAGTGTTGGTCCGAACGGAAGGAATCCAACATCTACCCATCTTTTATGTCAGCAAGACATTGCTGGGCGCGAAAACCAGGTACTTACCATTGGAAAATTTTTCCTTAGCCTTGATGATGGCATCAAGGAAGTTGTCGCACTACTTTCACGCCCACACCATAATCGTCCTCACAGCTTTCCTATTAAAAGCTCTGTTTGAGAGGGCGAACTTTTTTGGGCGAATCTTGAAGTGGGCAGTGGAGTTGGGACAATTTGACATCAAGTTCCAATCCAGAACCGCGATAAAAACCCAAGTCTTGGCAGACTTTGTTGCAGAATTCACCCCAGGAAGTCATCATATCTGCCCAGTGGACTTGACTGATACAACCGAACTAGGGTTAGAAGTTGACGCCGGAATAGCGCAACCCCTGGTGCAGGATACCCAGTTAGACCCTAAGGCAGACCAGAATAAAGTAAAGGAGACAGAAGCAAACCATGCTACATCAAGCAAAGACTCACCAGCAAATAAAGACTTGGTACAATAAAATAATGAGGGGCAAACAGCAAGCATGGACTTCGAAGAAAACACCAGCAACACTCTTGATCCCAAGGCATCATCTGATCCCTCCACTTGCTGGAAACTGTTCGTTGGAGAGATGTGGAAGCTCTTCGTGGATGGAGCATCCAACAGGCACGGTGCAGGACTAGGCATAGTCCTCATCTCACCAGATGGCCTAGTGGTGGAGCAAGCAGTCAACCTTGGCTTCCTAGCATCGAACAACAAAGCAGAATATGAAGCACTTCTGGCAGGCTTAAAATCAGCATCCTACATAAAGGCCACCGAGCTAATGGTTTACAGTGACTCACAACTGGTGGTAAACCAAATTTCAGGTGACTACGAGGCAAAGGACGACATGATGGCTAAGTACCAAGAATTAGTCAGAAAAGAGATCAAGAAATTTGAAATAGTGCGGATAGAACAGATTCGTAGGGAAGAAAACAGTAGAGCGGACGAACTAGCAGGCTTTGCTTCAATGGCAAATACATCTGTCCCACATCCGTTACTGATTGACTACTTACCAACACCAAGCATTGAAGAACCTGAAGTAGAATAAGTATGTTGCGCCGAACTAGGCCCTTCATGGATGGATCCCATCATAGCATTCTTAAAAGATGGCGTCCTACCGGAAGAGAAGAAAGAGGCCAACAAAATAAGAGCAAAGTCGCAGCGATTTTGGGTCTCCCCATCAATGGCCTTGTACAAGAAATCCTTCACAGGACCTTATCTAAAGTGTGTCCATCCCAGCAAAGTTGAAGCGTTCTTGTTCGAGATACACGAAGGCGTATACGGAAGCCACCAAGGAGGAAGATCATTAGCTTACAGAGCCATTTCGCAAGGATATTGGTGGCCATACATGCAAGCAGATTCAGAGAAGTATGTCAAGAAGTGCGAGAAATGCCAGAAGTTCGCACACCAAATACATCAACTAGCCAGAGAGCTCCTACCTTTAACTAGTCCATGACCCTTTGTAATATGGGGCTTAGACATAGTCGGACCACGTCCAGCAGCACCCAGCAACAGAAAGTTCTTTCTTGCAGCAACAGACTACTTCACAAAGTGAGTGGAAGCAGAAGCACTAGCATCCATAAAGGAGAAAGATGTGAAGAAGTTCATTTGGCAGAATATCATCACTCGGTTCGGCATACCCAAGGCGCTAATATCAGACAACGGCACTCAATTCGACAGCAAAATTTTTAGAGGCTTTTGTGAGGAATACAAGATAGAATTCTACAACTCTACACCGGTATACCCCCAAGCAAATGGTCAGGCAGAAGCATCAAACAAAGTTGTCTTCGATGGATTGAAGAAAAGATTAGAGAAAGCAAAATGAAAGTGGGCTGAGGAGCTTCCTCATGTTTTATGGGCTTACTGTACCACACCTCGAGGATCAACAGGAGAAACACCATTCTCCTTAGCCTACGGCATAAAAGCAGTAATCCCACTGGAAGTTGGCCTCCCCACCATCAGAAGCGAAAATTTTGATCCAAACTTAAATAAAGAAGCCATAGCATTAGAGCTCGACCTTGCAGAAGAAAAAAGAGAAAGAGCACTGGTTCACATCGCTTCATACCAGCAAGAGTTATCCAGAAAGTATAACAAGACAGTGCACCCAACGCAATTCAAGATTGGAGACTGGGTACTGCGCAAAGTAATGGGAAACACCGTGGTACCCGGAGACGGCAAGTTGGGGCCCAATTGGGAAGGACCTTACAAAGTAGTCGGATTTGCAGGAAAATGGGGCATACCACTTGGAAGATAAGGACAGCAAAGCCATTCCTAGGATATGGAACACTGTCAATCTCAAACTATTTTATTTTTAGCTTTTTCTCCTTAGTATTTGTAATTTTCTTTTTTCTTTCTCAATAAAACAAGTAGTTTATTTTCAGTATAGTTGTTTCCTTCTGTAAAAGATTGTTTTAGTGAGTTAGGAGCACTATATGCATAGTTGACTGGAATAACCAACTTTGCATTCTCTTCAGCTAAGATCAGGATCAGTACTGAAGAAGTTGGCTAGAATAACCAACACCCCTCCTAAGCCCAGGATAAGGATCCAGGCTGTAGGACGTTTGGTCGGAATAACCAAACACTTTACTCTAGGTTGGCAGGAAAAACCAACTTAATGGTTGGCTGGAAAAACCAATACCCTTCCTAAGCCCAGGATAAGGATATAGGCTGTAGGACGTTTGGTCGGAATAACCAAACACTTTACTCTAGGTTGGCAGGAAAAACCAAATCAGAGGTTGGCTGGAAAAACCAACACCCCTCCTAAGCCCAGGATAAGGATCCAGGCTGCAGGACGTTTGGTCAGAATAACCAAACACTTTACGCTAGGTTGGCAGGAATAACCAACTTAGAAGTTGGCTGGAAAAATCAACACTTATTATTCTTCAGCTGAGATAAGGATCTAAGCTGAAGAGATTGGCTGGAAAAACCAACACTTATTATTCTTCAGCCGAGATAAGGATCTAGGCTGAAGAGGTTAGTGTAGACGTCCCCGAATACCCCGGGAGGATGAGTCCCTCCCGTTCTGTTCGTTTTGCGGGTCTACTACAGTTTGGACTCTCAAATTGTCGCGGTTCTAAATCTGAACCAAAGAGTCCAAATCCAGCAAATCGTTTTGAGAAAACAGATTTTGAAAGAAGTGCCAAACATGGACTACTTTGCCAGATACAGAGTCACCACCTAAATATTTTTTATGGGGAAATTTAGGAAACCCTGACTCGGTGCCAAAGGCCACGTGTCCGTCATCACCAAAGTTGCCTCGGCTCGGGAGCTTGGGTACGATTGGGAAAGGTCAGCTATGAGCACCCCCTCTCGCCCGATCCGAAGATCGGCCTCTACTAACCATGATATCCAGTTTTGAAAACGTTATGTGTTCTTATTCCATTTATTAGCCTAGAATTACTATGTTATGCGCGCAGCAAACAAGTATAGACCAAATCGCCTAAATTGGAACAAAACATTGCATATCCGTTTGTTTGGGAAACGCTTTGGAATTTGCTACTCACAAGTAGGCTAA
Source organism: Camellia sinensis (assembly GCF_004153795.1). NCBI lineage: Eukaryota > Viridiplantae > Streptophyta > Magnoliopsida > Ericales > Theaceae > Camellia > Camellia sinensis. Next base: position 796,070 of record NW_021025506.1, read on the forward strand.
AATACGGATTTGAACGAGTTATCCCAACTCAAACAATCCAACCTTCACCCACGGGCATTCAAGCAGTTTATATCACATAAGCATCTAGCCTCATGGTAATCTTGCTATTATGTTAGCGTTCACACTCATGTGAGATGCTAAAGCATAAAGAGCTCACCTAGTACTTCGTACCAAAACAAGAACATGTTAGCAATCATGCATGATCCAAGTCCATGTTTAAATGCCTAATGCAACGCATACGGAATGTTACTAGAGTAAGCTCAACTAGTCTATAAATGACATGTGAAAATGCACAAGTAGCATGTATTCAAGTTAGATTTGAAATACTTATGCAGTTAGTATGATGCGCCGAGCCTGGTGCATGCAATACTGATGAATGATGCACGCATGCGCATTTAGCATAAGGTATGCTAAAGTAAACATGTCCTAGTACTAACCATCAAAGCAGGTAAGTAAAAAGGAGAAAGAAGTGGGGGTTGGAAGACAAGCACACACGCACCCACACCTTATTACAAATTCACCCTCGCTCGGAGGGACAAAAGAATAATACAAATTAATTAACCTACAAGCTAATTAATTATTACAGACCACCTAATTAATTAAGCAAATAACTAAGCTAAGAAAGTAGTAAAGGCCTCGGGAAGAGGATCCAATGCGTGCGTGCTCAGGTTTGCTCGGAAATCCAGCACCATGCATAAGTTTGCCTCTGTTTTGACTGTTTCTGCTTCTCTGAAAATTGCACAACTCTCAAGGTTGCTTCTCTCTGAGTGTTTTAGAACACCACCGGCTGAGTGGGATTCATCACTGGCCCATTTTGAAGTGGTCATCGACCATATAATTGAACTCTCGGCCAAACATTCTTTGCCGATCGGCACTCAACACTGCCGGCCGGCCAATCTTTCCTGCTGAATCTGTTTTGATAGCAGCAGAGGACAGAACTTGACATGGCAATGTATTTCAAAGCAATGTATGCACCAATCACACCCCTTATCATATTTCATGACTCAAAGGGATATGATTCTCGATTCTCGGACCACCAATCGCGCATTTCCATGCATGATGCCAAAGCATTCAAGTGTGCATTTTGATTTCAAATGAATTGCAATGCACATAAACAAATCAAGGGGCTTTCAACCTCTATCATGGCTTTGATCAAGAGGTGAAGCATGCATGCAAATGCAATGCAACCTAAGTTATGTGAACTAGCATACAACATGGCAATGCAATGCGAATATGCAAGTATGCAAGCAAACATACAGGGTGAGCACACAATCAAGCAAAGGGGATGGACTTAAACTAATTTAGGATGGTTCGCAAGCATGCCAAAATCAGTGGCCGAAGTGCTCAAAATGAGGACCAACACACACACACACATGCACATGTTAATGGGCCAACACTAAACATCAAAAGGCAACTCTCAAGCACGCTTGGAAGAGACTAAACATGGACCTAAGGGCAGTTAATGTAAGCTCTGAAAACCATGCTAATTATGGAGCCAACCAACCTTAACCAAGACAAACATAGCGTACAATTGGTCCAAGTACTTGAAGCTAGTCAGGAGATTAAACCATGGCTAAGCCAACCAAGCCTCACAAGGCCAAGAGGGCTTAAAACAGGTTCAAGGTAGGCCTAGACCATGCAAAGGGAACACCTAGATGGCATCTAAGTGGCTTAAACATGGAAGCATGCAAAAGAGGCTAAACATGGAGCATACAACACAAGCTTTTAAGGCATCAAAGGCATGCATGCAAGCATGTTATAAGAGCTGAAATAGCATGGTAAGTGGTTCCAAACCACTGAAAATGATGCAAGCAACGCACACTACACACTCACACACTTGAGGCTAACAATCCAAAATGCAAAGGGACTATGCAATGCATGTCTTGGTCGACCAAAACAGCCAAGGGCAGACCTTAAGCATGGCAAGACAAACATAAAAGCTTCACAAAGCTAGGCCTAAACATGCTTGAATAAGGGCTCAAAGCATAGGACATGTTAAGGCTAAAACAAGGCATGTATGCTAAGCAAGCATGGTGTACCAAAACCAACATACAACAATGCTATATTATGACATAATAAGCATGAAAATCAGTCAAGGCATGGCCAATACACACTCAAACTATATGCTCCCTCAAGAGGCTAAAATGGCCCTTTTCAAGGACAACAAGGAGAGGGGGTGGCCCTCTCCTTCCTAGGACCTCAAGGCACCATCCTCATCACTGAAATCCCTCAAGATTTTAGTGGTGAGGAGGCCCAAACACAATGGTCCCGGAGCTCAACCGAAATGGCACAAAACAAAGGCCAAACAAGCCTTAAGAGGGGTCAAACAACCCCAAGCTTAAAGCACCCTTAACAAACTATTTAGAGCACTCAAAAACAACACTTTTCTATGTTATAAGTTAAGCTCAAAAATAGTTGCAAATATGGCAAAACAAGCTATGAAAACAAGGCTTAAAAGAGGTAAAAGCTCACCCTTGAAGCACAGTAGCAAATCAGCAACTTTTTGACCAAGAAAAGGCTTCAAATCACCCCAAAAATCACCTCCAAGGATCTCAGCTCAATAAGGGGAGTAGAGAACTAGGTGTCTGTATGCAAAAGTGCAAAGAAAATGCACTTTTGAGCACAAACAAGCCCTAAACCTTAGAGAGAGAGGCATAAATTGTAGAGAGAAAGAGAGATTTTTTTGCTCCAAGTTGTATCTCTTTCTTCCTCTTGTTCATCCTCTCTTTCTATGTGAGAGAGCTTGATTGATATAGATATGTATCAATCTGCAGCTCCTCAGAACACCCACGTCCAGGCATGGGCTGGGGTATGACCTAGAATGACAGCTGCCAGCTGTCTACAGAAATATCTGTTGAAAATCACATTTGGCCGGTCGGCAATCAAAGTGGCCGACCGACAGTCAAATTGGCCGGCCGGCCATCACATTTGGCCGATGGCAACAGAACACAGCCGGTGGTCTCAAGCCATGGCCGGTGGAGTGTGGGGATGTCCCAAAAGCCATTTCCTGCCCTCCAAAGCAAAAACACAAGTGTTTGGTGCAAAACCAGACACAAAATGGTCGAGTCGAGAGATCCTGAGGCAAGGCGCGTAGCCGAGGCCTCCGGGAGCACAAGACGAACGCAAATATGGATGATCACCGAGTGTTCAAGCGGTGACGTCCAAGTCTTGAGAACGGTCAAAAATGGGATGTCTACAGTTGGCTGGAAAAATCAACACTTATTGTTCTTCAGCCGAGATAAGGATCTAGGCTAAAGAGGTTGGCTGAAAAAACCAACACTTATTGTTCTTTAGCCGAGATAAGAATCAAGGTCAAAGAGGTTGGCAGGTATTGCCAGTCAGATTGTAAAGCTAAAACCGAGATATTTACCTCGGCTGGAAAATGTCATACTACATTCAGAATACTTTTGAAAAGTAAAGGCAAACATAAGAATAAACCGAAATAACAGTTGAAAAACAAAAGAAGCTTTCATTGACAATTCAAACCAAGTACATAGGAGGGGCCTTAGCCCGGTTACAACTCTTTGTCCAAAAGTAAAAAAGAAAAAAAGTACAAAATCAAGCAAAAAGATCATCTAAGTTAGCGTCAAGCACAATCCGGTCTTCACCCAGGGGTAGCTCGGTTGTGGGAAGCACCTCTTGGTTAGGCTCGGTCGAAGGCACCGTATCAGCAGGCAAAGGTGGGATGGAGACTTCTGGAGTGGGGGAGGTAGACTGGAGACCGGGCTAAGTGTTGTCTTCTGGAGCCTCATCCTCATCCTCCTCTAGAAATTGTTGTTGAATGGCAGCAGCATACTCCGCCAGTGAGCTCAGTATGAAATATGGATGAGGATTGAAGATCTCGGTCTCAGGCCCATGACCGAGCTGCGCCACAGCCCCCCTCTACCCGCACTTGAAGAACAGATCCTTCGCAGCCTCGCACTGCTTGATGTACAAGGCTTCGCCCTTTTTGAAACCGAGGTTCTCCGCATCCTCTAGCTTCTTTTCAAGCTTGGTTATTTCGGCATTCTTTTTCCCTTCAAGCTTGGCTAGCTCGCGCAAATATTTGTCTTTTATCATGGCCGCACCCTTTTGTTAGTCTGCCTCAGCCGAGCTAACATGACCGGTCAGACGATCATTCTCAGTTTGTAGCTCGGCTATCTGCTTCCTGGCCTCTTCTAGCTCGGCGATTTTTTCAGTTACTTCGACCATAGCCTACCTTGTTATTTTCCGAAGTTCCAACACTCGCTTGTGAGCGATATGGTTCTTCTGTATGGCCTACAAAAGGATGGAAAGAAACTTTTTAAGTATGACCGAGCAGAAAGTTGCAAGAATTTGAAAGATAAGCAAGTGAGCTACTTACCAGCACCATGAATTTTGTGGACGAGCGAAGGGCCTTCAGCTCAGTTAGGTGGTCATGGTGCTCCATGTCGGGTGGAAGGCAAACACTCTTGGCCAGATTGAATGCCATTAGGTGGTCATTTTCAGCGACCACTGAATCAGTATCCCGTATAGCACGGTTCTGAAAGGTGATTTTGGGAGCCCACTTGGAAGAGTTAGCTCGGTCAAAGCACTCCGGTCGTGGGCTTCATGGAGGGCTTGGTAGAGGAATGGTATCCTCTTCATCAATAAGGTGTGGCTTGGTTGTGGAAGTCCGAGCACGCTTGTTTAGACGAGATGAGGAGGGTTGATGGGTCGGTAAGGCCACCACGGTCTCTTATGGTTGGCTTGCTGGTGGTACCTCGGCTTGGTTTGTTTCGGTCAGAAGGGCCCTCACAGCTCGTTTCTTGGCCATCTCTTGCTCAGCGGTTAGAGGGATCAATCTGATTTGGGGCAAGTTGGGGTCTGATTTAGGAGAGGCTTCCAATAAGAAGTTAGTTACCTTGGTCTTCTATTTGCCACTATATCGGTAGGTCGGCTGAAAGTCCAATAGCTCGGTCCAACTTCGGTTTGGATATCGCAGGGCGGCGCGAAGTATATTCAAGTTGGGGTGGCTGTATTGGGACTTAAGGAAGTTCAAATCTGCATAAAAGAAGACAATAGTTAGTGCGGTTTAAGATGAGAAAACTGAAGTAAAGAAAGGCATAGTATGAAGCCGAGGTAACTCTACCGGCTACACCCTTGTTCCAATTTATTCTGTCACCAGGGATCTGGGCCTGTTGGTCCTCAAAATTTCCAGATACCCAGAGGAAGTCATCATCATTTACGTCTTTATCTGGGGTATCCTTTATTATCTTTTCACGATGGCGTCTTATTCTTAAATAATAAACCCATCCATCTTCGGCGGAGCCTATAGAATATTGATGGAAGAGCTCGGCTAAACTGAGATTAAGGCCAGCCTGGCGGTTTAGCTCGACAATACCATTTATTATACGGTAAGAATTGGTGGAAAGTTGGGTTGGGCAAAGGTTGGTCTGCCTAAGGAATTCACAGAGAAGAGGCTGTACAGGGAATCTTAGTCCGATTTCTACTATGGACAGAAGGGTAAAGGGAACGAAGCCGTGTTTTTCCCATGGTATGATGTCCAGGTCGGATAAGATGAGATGGACATCATCAGGGATGTTATAATCCTTTCAGAATTCGGCCATGGCACCTGGTGAGTTAACTAAGAACCTATACTTTCCCATTTGTGGTTTAAGTTATAAATAAGCTAAACAACAATATTAGCTCGGTCGAAGTATGATGCTGAGTAGCTCGGTTGAGCGCTCAAAGGAGTGCCTGGGCAACCTAAGTCTGCAAAGTGAAAAACGAAGGTGTTAAGCACAGATCGTTAGACCGTGCTACAAAAAACAAGGGCAAGATAAATGAAGTCCTAGCTCGGCTACATAATGCTATCAGTTGTTAGCTCGGTTTGTGCAAGGGGCTTTCTAGCCCGGTTGAGCTTTTGGGGCAGCACCCTTAGTTCGATTTGAACTAGGGGAGCTGGTTCAGCCCCAAGTTTTAGCTCGGTCGGTGGTTAAAGCTATTGGGGAGCAATCTTAGCTCGGTCTGAACTAAGGAAGCTAGTTTAGCCCAAAGTTTTAGCCCGAGCAGCGATTGAGGTTTTCTAGCATGGTATTACGCAAACTCAGTGCGGTTCGATAGCTCGGTTAAAAGAAATAAAGGGTCCGTAACTTGTGGAAACTACAAATGTTACGTGAAGTTTCAGTTCGGTTATTGGGTATGGCTAGGATAGCACCTAATACAAACAACTTCCTAGTGCGGTTGGAGTATGATGTTGGATCAAAATCAGTGTTTCTCAGGTTATTCATGGAGTACCAGAGGTTCTACTACATGGTTTTTCCCAGAAATATTGTAGCAAAAGTGGAGTATGCTTTGAAAAAACATACAAATAAAACATGCCATGCGTTGCAAAACAAGTCCGCAAACAACAAAAAGGAAGAGGATTCGAACCACTTACCAGTTCAAGTTGAAGAGGCTGAAGATGAGAGCAACGACAACAAGAACACGAACTTATAGAAATGAGGTTGCAGAAGCTCAAGCAAGAGAGAGAGAGAGGATGAATAGTGCAAATGAAGGGTTTCAAAACAAAAGGTTTTGTTTTGTGAAAATGAAGGAAAAATGCGGGACTGTTCAAAAATTACGGAGTACGAAGACGGCTGACAGCTGCATTGGGCCAATAACAGTTCGCCACGTGTCCATCAGATAGGAATCGATTCAGTGACTGAAGAGACATTTTGACCGGACAGACAGAGCTCAGTATGAATTTAGCTCGGTTGGGAAGCTAAAAGCTTTTAGCTCGGTTGGAAGGCTAAAAGATTTTTTAGCCCGATTGGAAGACTAAATTTTTTTTTATTATTTAGCCTGATTGGAAGGCTCAAGTTTTTTAGCTCGGTTGATAAACGGGTAATCCCTATCATGCTACACAAATGGAATTAAGGGGCAATTGAGAGGGTAATTTATAGGTAAATTGGGCCGAGCTGGGTAATGGGCCGTTGTGGGCCACAGTAAAAAGGGCTTGGAGATAGCCCAGTCCAGAGAGAGCTTCGGAGTTAAGCTCGGTCCATGAGAGCTTTACAAGTAGCTCGGTCACCACACGCAGAAATAGCTCGGTCGTGGCATATTGCAGTTAGCTCGGTCATACTATGTTGGGTCGAGGTATGTTGAGCTTTCCTCGGAACCTTGCTACTAGTTAGCTCGGTCTAAGCACATGGTGGATAGCACGGTTTCGGACAACCCAGTTGGAGTGTCAGCCGAGGTACACGCGTAGTGAAAGGAAGAACCGAGCTAGTTGGAGCTCGGTCTAGTCTGTGGCTTTAGTGTGGCCATGTTATCTCGATCGTATGGACATCCAACCTTGGTAGAAACCATCTCACTTGGTTTAAGCAGTGAGGGGGGGTGTTAAGGGATAAGCATTATCTTTCAAGAATGTGATTCCTAGGAGGACCCTACATGGAGGAGTAAGAGTCCTACTAGGATTGTGCCACACAGAACCTATAAAAGCTCATAACATCACCTATGGAGGGGTAACACAACTTTGATTCTCGAATACACAGAGCTTTTGTCTATTTGTCTATTTTACTGACTTAGGCATCGGAGAGGTATCCGGCACACACCCGCCGACTAGCTCACGTTTGTGTTTTCAGGGAGTAAAGCGACGTCGTACGGAGGAGCGCAGACTTGATTAACAGGATTATACGAAAAGGTTTATTTCTTTCTCGTACAATAACCATAAAGGTCTTTGGTTATGTCTTAACTAATGTTTGATTATAACCTTTGATAATGGTTTGATTATAGCTAATTGTAATTTTAGTTTTTTTTTTTTTTTTTTTTTTTTAGCGTTAGTATGTTAATATAGTTAAATTACAACTAAAGGGTTCGTCGCTACTCCATTAGCTCAAACTCCTGACCTCTCACTCTCCACACCCTAAGGTGTGGCTACTAGACCATTGGGCCACACCTAGGGATAGTCACGGATCGAGTTTAGGGTAAGTTTATAGAAATTCGCCCCCACACCATATTGGGACGAGGCAAATCGGGAGTTAACAGAAGCGGAGCGAGTGCGGGGTGGGAAACGGGTTAATTTTGTAAGTTGAAAAATAGAAACATTAATAAAAATTATAGATAATTTAGTATATTATGAATAATAATTTATACTTAATGAGAATTATATTACATAAGATAGAAAATAAATGAATAAAAATTAATATTAAGTATAATATTTTAATGTTTTAATTTATTATAATAAAAAATTTATATACATATAAATATATTAAATAAATATAATTGGGGCGGGGTTCATGTGGAATGGGGCGGGGAAGCAAAACCCGTCCCTACCCTACTTAATCGGGGTGGAAAAAATCTGTATGAGGTAGGGTGGGAGATGCGGATGCGGAGCAGGACGAGAAAAAAATGACCATGCTTCCACACCCTAATGTTTATGTTAGTTATAATTTACTGTAGTTATTATTTTGGTTACAACCCAAGATGTCTTTAGTTATGTATCAAGTAATATTTTAGTTATGACTTATTATATTTCTTTTTAGTTAGAACTTAAAAGTGATTTAGTTATATATATGAAAATAATAAAAAAAAATTGTATGAGAAATGGATTGCAAAAAATATATTTTTTTGTAAAAAAAATTAAATAATTTGTCAATGCGTATTTTTACAATACACGTCTTAAAATGGCTTAAAAAGATTGTATATATTTTTCTTATTGAATGCATTTTTATATAGAATATATTATTTTTAAATTTTCTTAACATGTATAGGATAACAACACACAAAAAAATTACAAATTACAAAATACAAAATACAAATAAAATAAAATAAAAAAAAGGTCTTTTCCATAAGAGTTAATTGGTGAAAAGTCCAATTTAAAGATGTTATAAGGTTAAGGCATTAGATTTAAGAAAAAAAACTTATTTGATGATAAGAACATATGTTGGTCAAAAGTTCATTAACACCTATCTGTTGAAAAATTTATATATAACCTATCTATTCAAAAAATATATCTGTTGAATCTATCTTGTAAATTATTTTAACCTATCTTTTTAATTTTTTATTTTATCTGTTCAAATTCTCATATACATACTCACATATAGATATATATAGAGAGGAAGAGGGAGAGAGAGGGAGAATGAGAGAGGAAGAGGGCTATTTGGTTAAATTTTTTTAGCTTTATCTATTTAATTTTTTTATCTGTTTAATTGATCAACAACAATCCAACCCCTAAAACCCCTATCTCTTTCTCTGTCTTTGAAACCCGTAAAACCCCACCTATTAACTCCATAACTCTGATTTCACTCCCACACAAAGCTCTAGCTATGGTTTCCATGTCGATGGACATAACTATTACTTTCATCAGATTATCCAATCGTCAAACCACCCTACTTTCTAGGGTTCAAGCCTTTGTCTTATCTATTCTATGGTGATCCAAATTTTGCAACTCTCATAGTCTTTGCACCATCTTTATCCAACCTAGAACCGTCTCTATTGACTTATCCAAATCAAAGAGATTCTCCCACCAGTTCACGATGGCAACCATGACATCGTAGATAGCCCATTGTGTGAGAGTCAATTTATAAGCGATTCTCCATTTTTTTATCTTTCTCTCTTTTTTAGGGTTTTATCGAAATCATCGGCATTAAAGCCTTCGAAGTGAGAGTCAGCCAAAAAAAGGTGGTAAACAATGAGAGAGAAGATAGAGAAGAGATGGATGATGTAGAAGAGGGAGTCACCTTTGCAGAAAAAGAATGATGAGAGAGAAGAGAAAGTAAGATTTGAAGTTGTGCTCAAATAAAATAAGGAGAGAGAGGTGATAGAGAGAGAAAGATGGAGGAGAGAGAAGAAAATGGGTTTTGTTAGAATTTACCATAAACCTACCACCACTACCACCTCACCTACTCCACTAAACCTAACCCACTACACCACTACCACCTCCACTTCACCTACTCTCCACCTACTCCCAAACACACTCCTATATAATAGGAATCCTTGTAATTGTAATAAATACAACATATCAATACATCAATCAATAATACAATTCTGTTTATACATTGAATTTTTAACATGGTATCAGAGCTATAAGATTTAGGCCTGTATTTCCTTCTCACCGGCGGGCAGCCGGCCGGCAACTTTGCCTTCGCTGCCCGCCGGACCTCTACACATACCTTGATTCCGCTGCCACTAAACCATCGTAGGTATTGTCTGCTTCGGTCGTGCGTTTTCCATCCACTGGTTCAGCTCGTTGGTGGACAAGCGTTGAGTTTTTGTGGTTATCAGTCTTCGCTGGTAGCTTTCCAGGTCTCCAAGAAGAACAACCCTTCCTTCTCCGCAAATTCCTTGGCATCCTCGGTGGGGACTGCTCGTTGGTCTTCAAGATCAGTTTTGTTTCCAATCAGTATGATGACGATGTTCTTGTCAGCATGGGCACGCTTTTTTTTTTTTTTTTTTTTTTTTTTTGGATTTACGGAGGTTCTGCTGCAAGCGCCAGTCCTTGGGTTTGAGCTGCTACCTTTGCTCATGTTCAGATGGGCGTGTGCCTCATGGCCTACTTCATGTGCGTGCTTCAAAAGTTGGTGCTGAGCTAATGTCAGCCGCGTGAAGGTACCAGACCATGTGTATTGTGCTTTAGCTTAAAAGGTGTAATCACTGTGCATGAGCTGTCACTCGGTCCTGATGCTTTTCAAAAAACCCCAATTGTTGATTATCTTTTTTTTCACCCACTAACCCCACTCAGCTTTTTTTTTATTATTTTAATATATCTATATATTTCTGTTTCTTATCTTCTATTACCCAACACCAACTTTTGCACAACCCATTTCACACTACCAGCGCACATGCGCACATGCCTTCCATTCATATATTATTCTTATTATTATTCTTAAAAACAACAAACAAAAAAATAAATAAATAAATAAATAACTAAAAAAAAAAAAACAACCAACCCATGCAGGTTTTCCTCACACCGTGGGCCAAGACACCCCTGTGAGCTTGTCCCCTCTCTCCTCCGTTTGATTCCCACTTATTTATTTTTATTTATTTTTTCCAAACCATTTTTAATCTCTTTCACATATCCACTCTACAAAAACAAACAAATCCAAACTCATACCCACTGTGAAAGGTCACCCAACCCAATGCACACATCATGTTGTTCCCAACTTTCTTTCTTTTATATGTATATATATATCTATCTCTTTTTATTATATTATATTAAAAACAAAAAAACAAAAAAAAAAAAAACCAACACCATTTCCCAATTTGCACAACAAACCATCTTTTATTCATCTCAGGGATCAACCCCGATCACATTTTTAAACACAAAAAAAAAACAAAAAAACAAAAAAAAAAACAAAAAAAAAAACCAAAAAAAAAAAAAAAAAAAAAAAAAAAAAAAAAAAACAAAAAAAACCTTCTCAACGAGGGAGCCACTAGCGACGGTGATCAAGATGGCTCTACCCAGAAATGGCGATGGTGCCAACATCACGAAACCCAGTCTGCCAGGGCTGTAAAAGAACCATCCCACCACTCCAAAATAGCCGGAGACCTGGAAAGCTACCAGCGAAGACTGATAACCACAAAAACTCAACGCTTGTCCACCAACGAGCTGAACCAGTGGATGGAAAACGCACGACCGAGGACCTCCAAATCGGAACATCACGGTGGGCTTCCGCTTCAGCTCCTTGTTTTCTGTCTTTAGCACACTTATCTCTGCTCGCGCATCCTTATACATGCGTTGGAGCAGAGCCAGCTGGGAGTTTAACTGTTGCACCTCATTTGTCCTGCTCTGCAGCCGGTGCGACAAGTTTGTTACCGCAGTCATGGTTTCCACACATGACTTCAAAGTATACTGATTGGCTTCAATATCCGTTTGGACTGCCATTTTTTGCTCCATCGACCGCATCGGAAAGTTCAACGGAGCAAAACCAGGGGTGTTTGGTTGAGGTTCACGGGCCACCATACCAGTTGTCTCTCTTGTTGACTCGTTGAGGTCGGGAAAGAGAGTGAGCAGCCCACGAGAAGAAGAGGCCATGTTCTGGGTAGCTGAACGGGAAGAAGAGGCCATGTTATGGGTTGCTGAGTTTTTTCAGAGAAGGGTTGGATCCAGAGTATTTCCAAAGTATCTCTCTCAGAACACGAAGAATTTTTCAGAGGTTTCTCTCAGTTTTTCTCTCTCAGCCTCTGCATTGATTTATATAGAACATGACGAAGAGGCCGACACGCGCACTGTCGATCACGTGCATCGCCGCGTGTCTGGCGCGCCTTTTGATGGCTCGTCTTTTGATGAATTGGGCACGCCTTTTGATGGCACGCCTTTTGACAAAATTGGGCACACCTTTTAATGATGCAACTTTTTCAACGGTCCGACATGACCCCATAAACTGTCACCACATTGTCTGCTACAAGGGTCCGACAAGACTCTGTAAACTGTCCCGACATTGATTTCGGTTAGCTCCTTCAAGGGTCCGACAAGACTCTGTAAACTGTCCCGACATTGATTCCGGTTAGCTCCTTCATGGGTCCGACAAGACTCTGTAAACTGTCCCGACATTGATTTCGGTTAGTTTCTACAAGGGTCCAGCAAGACTCCGTAAACTGTCTCAACAACTGTTAGAACATTGTCTGCTACAACGGTCCGACATGACCCCATAAACTGTCTTCTACATCGGTCTGACACCGCCATCCAGTGTCCTCTACACCGTTATGACACCACCATACAGTGTCCTCTACAACGTTATGACACCCCTATACAGTGTCCTCTACAACGTTATGACACCACCATCCAGTGTCTTCACCAATGGTCTGACACGACCATACAGTGTCTCCTATCCTCTTTTATTTTTATGTATTTTCTTGTTTTGTTCCTCTCTTCAAACTCAAGTTGGTTAGTTTCTATCCTCCTTGAGTTTGCGGGGGGCTGTTAGAATTTACCATAAACCTACCACCACTACCACCTCACCTACTCCACTAAACCTAACCCACTACACCACTACCACCTCCACTTCACCTACTCTCCACCTACTCCCAAACACACTCCTATATAATAGGAATCCTTGTAATTGTAATAAATACAACATATCAATACATCAATCAATAATACAATTCTCTTTATACATTGAATTTTTAACAGGTTTGATTTCAACAGATAACACACATGGATCCAAACCAATTCAAAGACGCATCCTTATGGACCTAAATAAAAAGAGGATTGTCCTTATGGACTAAGGGTGATCATGGATTCATCCAACCTACCCAACCGAACCGAACCGACTCAACCCGATTGATTTTGGGTGGATGTGTGCCTTTCGACGGACGGATGAAGATAAAATATTTCAAAATTTGCAGATACAGTTCAGATGACAAATAAACTATTCCACAAGTTCAATAAATAAATAAATAAATAAAAATGAAGCTGCTAACAAGTAACAACATAAGATAGAAATAATAAATTATATATTTGTAAAAATGAAAAAAAAATCTTAAAAATGTGCATGCATGGTGCCATAGTCTATTATAAACAAATAATACATATTTTTTCAGATTACTAGTTTTTGGAGATTGTAAAAGTTATGAATTATAATTCAAAAAAATGTTCAAAATTTGTAAAGTCCAATCTGCCAAAACCAATTGCATCCATCCGCTAACCCGTACAGACCGCTCAATCCACATTTGCCAAACTGATGGACGAATGTGGATTATTTTTTTAATCCACCTAATTTTGAACGAATGACGGACGAAATGTCACCTGATTTAACCCGATCCACAATCACCCCTATTATGGATCCAAACAAAAAGGTCCTCGGATCTATGTTCTTAAAAAATCTATAAAATGGACCTATGGCCTAAGCAACCTTTTCATAAATAAAAATAATTATAAAAATACTAAATTGTTTGGAAACTCTCAAATAAGTCACTTCATATTTTGAATTTTTTTTTTTGTTTTTTGTGTGGAAAAATTATTCATAAATCTCATTTAGAAAAATGTTAGTCCGTTTTGTCCTACATGTTTTTTTATAAACTAAATAGTCCTTTTTTATTTGTAGTATGTATTATTGATTTGATTTAATAATATTTGAGTTTACTTGTTTGCCCCTTATTATGATTATGTTTTTCTTGTTTTTTTGGGATTGAGTGTATGTGGATGAGGTATGGTTTAATATTTCTATTTTTTTTTGGGATTTTGTAGAGTGATTGTGGCAATTATTGATGTTATCTACTTGGTGTTACATTATTGATGTTAAATCATTTGCATTTTCTTGGGGAGGTGTGTGGGTTGTAACGTTCACATTTACTTACATAACATCAGCCCATAGCCACATTGTCATACCATTAAGCCTCCCATTAACAACCTATAACATTAGCACTAAACACCAACCACATAACATAACATCGATACAATCCGACAATCCCCGACAATTAATAGCCTACTACCACCAAACCCCTCCAACAATTTCAGGCATATATCCTCCCACTAGCCCCTAACATTACAAAATACATACCTATCATATAAACATTAGCTACAACATCATGCATCTATTACATTATATAAATGCACAACATCACATTTGAAGTCACTGGAAATCCCCAAACTCGTGAAAATATTACAACATTAACCAACAAAACCATGTGTCTGTCACATTACAAACATGCACAACATCGCATTTGCAATCAATGGTAAACCTCAAACATACGACATGAACAAGGTCACCTAAAACCCCACATGACGTGCCAATTAAACAAAAACTCATTTCGAGTATCGACCTTGATGTTGTATTGTTTCACAAACAACTAAACTAATATCGAAGACGCCCCTAATTGTTGTCATCGCACTAACACATGATCAACGATGCCATCGACGGATCAATTTTAAATCACCAACGTTATGTCCTCAATGTTAATTACACTCCAAAATGTCCCAGGGCCCATGCCGCTTCACCTCTGTAAATTTGATTGAAGGGGTTTCTATGATTTTCTAGGGTTTTTTGGAGATTTTGTAATGTTATTTGGGGAATAACGAATTCTGGGTGTAACGTTCCCAAATCCAGCATTCAACTCACACAAACTGAGGATCAACACTGCAACATTGGCAAGGAAACGTTGGCGTTCCCATTTTTGAGCTTCCGTTTTGTTCGCAATGGGAAAAGAAAAAAAAAATGCTATAGTTTTGGGCTTTTTGATAACTACAATATCACCTAAACATCCAATATACCCCTCCAAGTAGCCAACCCAAGCGTTACATTCGTGAGCTCAAATGTAATTAACATTGACTTGGGATCAATTAGTCTACAAAATAAATTACAGGACTAAATGACACAAACTATCTAAACTTGGAATTTATTAGTGTTTTCTCTTTCTTTTTCTTTTTTTTTTATTTTTGATCCGTCTTGGGAAGACTTACTGAAAAAATAATTTTTTAAAAAAATTTCAATTTTTATTTTTTTGAAAAGACTTAAATAAATTAAAAAGTTTACTACTTTTAACTTATTTTTGTATTTTATTGACTTTTTAAAAAAATATATAATTTTAAAAAAATTTCGACACTTCTCATCGAATATAAAAACTTAAAAATTTTGAATTTTTTTTCAAAAAAAAATAATAATTCACTAAAGAAAGTCAACAAAAAGCCACAAATCTCAAACACAAAAGTAAGAACATTGTTATGCTAGCATGTAGCCAATCATTTCTTCAAGGCCACTTAAGTGCTTGAGATACGATTGGTCTGTCACACAAAAAGTGAAAAAACGCGTCTTAAACAACAATCACGGAAAGCCACCCATTCCGTAACGGTAAGTTACCAAACTACCCCTGTCCGTCCTCGCATCTTCCAATAATAGGGTCAATAATAATTGCTGTCACGTGATTATTTTATTTTTCGCATGGTCCCGGTCTCAATAATTTTTATGGTTTATTTTATAAAAAAAATTTTATGTCATAAAAAATAGATTAATTTGATAATTAATTTTTTTTCATTTTAATATGTTTGTCAAAAAAATAAATAGTCCATATTTACAAATATATTTATTATTTATTTTTTTAAAAATAAACATAATAAAATGATTATGTTATAATTATCATATCTATTTTATTTTTTTATTGACAATATACAATAAAAATATTATAAAATAAATATTTCAAAAAATCGAGACGAGATTCATGATGAGGACTATAAGCCAACCCCTTTATTTTTATATTAATATGCGTATAATCACATTGTTTTTAAATATTAAATAATTGTTCTATTTAATGACCCTTAAAAATAGTTATATCATCTAAATGACCATTAACTCACAGTAGAAGAAAATTATATTATGATAAATATTTATATAATCAAAAATGCTAGAGGTCCCAAAAATTTTACCAAATGTCTCACATGGTGTGGGACTTATATGGGACCCACATTGTGTGAGTCCCTTACCCATGTGAGACATTTGAAAAAATTTTTGGTAGAATATTTGGGGTCTCTAGCATTACTCTTATATAATCTAAATGACCATTAATTTACAATAGTTAGAAAGTTAATAAAGTCTAACAACTATCATATTAAATAAGAAATAAATTAACTACTAGATATGGTATTAAACTCTTTTATATAAAAGTTAAAAATAATTATTTATTGGTTAAATAAGTTCATTTATTTTTTATTGGTTAAATAAAAAATAAATAAGTTCATTTATTGTTAAAAATACATTTATTTTTTATTGGTTAAATAAAAAATAAAAGTTAAAAATACATTATTTATTGGTTAAATAAGTTCATTTATTTGTTTAAAATAAATATTCTAAACAAATGTGATCTTAAATTTCATTTGGTAATAGTTAAAAATTAATTTATTGGTTAAATAAGTTCATTTATTTTTTAAAATCTTAATTTATTTATTAAAATTATTTCTTAAAAAACTCAAATGAATCGACTTTTTTTTATGTTAAAAAATTATTTAAAAGGTTTTTAAAAAAAATATTAGAAATTTACTAAATAAATTATCTTTTAAATATTAATTTTTTGGAGTTTTTGTGTGTGAATAATTTAAGAAATTAAACCATTCATGAGAATAATAAAGTATTTAAATTATTTATCAAATTTAACTCGCTAGTTAAAATTGCAGGTTGAAAATGTGATTTTATCATGAAATCACATTTTGACATCGCCTACATGTGCGACACTAGCGAGGCTTGTCAGTATGAAATCACAAGTTCAAGATCTGATTTCACCATGAAATCGCATTTTGAACATGCATTTTCATGGTGAAATCATATTTTAAATTTGTGTTTTTTTAAAAAGGAATTTTATAATATTCACCTTTAGTTATTACTTTTGTGTTGTCAGTTATGACACATTATGATATTGGTTATGATATTATTTTGGTTATGATTTAAGAGTTATTTAATTATATCTCATATGATATTTGGTTATAACTCAATTTTTTAATTATGACTCCGATAGCATTTAGTTATGGCATTTATGATAATCAAACTCACAAATAACATAACTTGCATAACATTTTTTTCATTGTTAAATAGTTTGAAAAGTGAATTATTAGATAAATAGTTTGATTTTATAAAAACCTTAATTTTGTGAGCTAACATTTTAGCTTAATCTTTTAAGCTAGATAGATAATACAGAAAAGTGAAAGAAAAAGAACAAAATTAATTTTTTATGTGTTTGTTTAGATACAGAGTCTTAAAAGATAATGAAATTAAAATTTTCTATACAACTCAAATTAGCTTATTAGTTAGACTAATTATTTCTTACAAAATATAGAATATTTATTTTTTCCCACAAATGTTGATAAAATTTGTTTTGTTTTCTTTTTTACTCATATTTCTCTCCACAACTCTATGTTGTGGAGCAATTATATTTTTTTAATTATTTTCTTATAAAAATTTTCTTTCATTCAAATACATGTAAGAAAATAAAGTTTTATTTCATTTTCTTTATTTAATTTTATTTTTTATCATTTTTATTTTTTTATCATCCATTTCTTCTTTTAAAAAAAAAACAGAGCCTTATCAAAAAAAAAATAAAAGTAATGATGTACTGCTTTGTACCTTTGTCATGTTTTGTTCTTAATGATTGAAATTCTTTTCTCTTACCAAAAAAGATTACTATCTTTGTAATGCTTATTTTTTTAATCAACAAACACACTTTAAGGACAGTAGTTGACGAGATTCAACTGCGGTAGAACATGCTCAAATCACGGGCAGTGATAAACGGAGCCTTCGGTGATGGTTACGCGTATATGGCAAAATATAGCTGTGGTGTGGGTTAAGTTATTTTAACCACGATTAGCTTTGCAAACTGTGGTTGGGTTCGGCACTCGTGTGCCTGGGAGAGATATAGAGGGACAGTGACGTCATCCAAAAATTGTCGGGTCACGTTTGAGATGTGTGGGAGTTAATGAATGCACATGGGAGGGGGGGAAAATCGCATGGTCTACCACCGGTTCGACCAAGTTGCCGCTTTAATTACTCTGTATATATATAAAAATAAGAAAAAATTACTAATAAATCCTATGAGGTAGAAAGTTAAACTATTTAGTCCTATAAATTTTTTTATATACCATTTAGTCTCACTATCTACATCAGCAACATCAACAACATCATTAACATCATCAAAACATTAACTACATTAGCAACATTAACTGCACCAATCGACAATATCAAACATTAACAAAACATCATTCAAAAAAAAAAAAATGTGAACATCATCAACATCAACAACATCATGATGTTCTTCAGCGATGTTCAAATCAGATTGAATCAATACGAGCCCTAATCGACTCCCCAACAGACAGATCCATGATTCTTCTTCTACCAAGACTCATGCTTGGCACAACAACCAACTACCCCATAGGCCTGCTCCGCCCGATGACTCGTCAGAGCTTAATCGGAAACCTAATGACCCCAACACCCATGGAGAATCGTCTCACGAGGGGCTCTCTGGCTATTAATTTGACCCTTCTGGGATCATTCCCCAAGCTAAGGAGAACTCCGGCAACGAGGATTTGAGATTCTAGCGAAGCCCGTTCTTTCAACAACTTGAGCAACGACGGAACTCCGCCTTCTTCGACGATCATCTTCTTCTTCAAATCGTTGTCTCGGGCAAGGGAAGGAGGTTGTTGGCGGCGTCGATACGGTCGTGGTGGTGGTGGTTCATTTGTACGGCGGCGATGTAGGTCCAAACAAAGGCGAGGGTAGGGTCGTTGCTAGCGATGGGAGGGAGAGAGAGATTGGGGCCTCCGCCGTCGGAGTCGAAATCAAAGATGGATAGGAGCC
Source organism: Camellia sinensis (assembly GCF_004153795.1). NCBI lineage: Eukaryota > Viridiplantae > Streptophyta > Magnoliopsida > Ericales > Theaceae > Camellia > Camellia sinensis. Next base: position 815,266 of record NW_021025506.1, read on the forward strand.
GGGCGATGTCGGCGGAGGAGGAATCGAGGAGGGAGGAAACCTTGCGGTGGTTTGTTCGAAAGATTTTCATTCAATACGTTTAGGGTTTTTTCTGATTAGGGTTTTTTTTATTTATAAAAAATATATATGAATTGTATAGATGACTTTTGATGATGATGTTTTGACGATGGTGATGAAGCTTGATGATGGCGATTATGTGTGTTGTTTTGATGATGATGACATTTGATGCTATTTTGATGGTGTTGTTGTGATGTTTGATGTTGTGATGTTGATGATGTGATGACGTTTGATGATGATGATGTTGTGATGTTTGATGTTGTTTTGATGATGATGTTTGTGATGTTTGATGTTGTTTTGATAATGATGTTTGATGTTGATGATGATGTTGTGATGTTTGATGTTATTTTGATGATGATGTTTGATGTTATTTTGATAATGATGTTGTGATGTTTGATGTTGTTTTGATGATTACGATGTTGTTTTGACGATGATGATGTTTTGACGATGATGATGTTTGATGTTTCATGTTTAATGGTCATTAACATTGGGATAAGACCTAACGGTTCATAAGAAAATTCATAGGACCAAATGGGTTACAAGATACAAATTTGGGATTTATTGGTGCATCCCCCTAAAAATAAAATAAATTACAAATATATTTTTTTAAATTTATTTAAAATATAAATTGTTTCATGTGATTTGAAAAATTATAAATATAATACTGTTAGAATTTTTTATTTAACATAATTAACTAAAATGAAATTCTTAACTATTCTACAATACAATGATAAAATTATCTGAATTATTAATTGAAATAAATTTTTAACATAATTAAAAATTGTTAATTGAGTTGATAATTTATTAATAAAATGAGTCATTGTTATGAAATTGAAAATTTCAAGAGACCGGATGCAATTTTTAAAATCACAAGGCATAAATCGTATTTTAAGAAAATCTCAAGTGAGTGTATTTGTAATTTGATTAAAAAAAATAATATTGAGAATCGCAATTTAAATCTCATTAGGGTATCTTCAACGGTTCACCAAATATTTTATCAAATCTGAGTAAAAATAGCACGAATTCCTTTATCTGATGTTAGCCACTCCAACGGTGAATTTGTAGTTGTCATCAAAACACAAGTTGACCGGGAGGACGACTAGGCAGTCAATTGGTAATTGTAATCTAGCTTAGCAAGTGCACTGCTTGTATGATTTTCCCTATTTTTTTCTTTAGATTCTGCCATTATTTCCCCCATCTTTTTTTTTCTTTTCTGTTTATTCCATAAAAGAAAAGTAGTAGTTTTCAAACACTATTCATAAGGAGAACATGAGAAAAAAGCAAGCAACTCACCATCCAGACTAGATTTAAGGTATGTGTAGCTCGACTTTTTGTGCCCCTTCTCAGAAGACGAATAAGCCCTATAGTATCAGACTCCTGCGGTTCTAAATTTGATCTCACAAGTGCAATGTGAAATGTGAAATAGATAAACACTAAAGAGTCAAAATCCGACAAATCTTTTGAAAAATCGATTTTGAATCAAAATGTCAAAAACAGACTGCTTTGCCAGATATAGAGTCGCCACCTAAATATTTTTGGGAAATTTAGGAAACCTATGACTCGTGCCAAAGGCCACGTGTTCATCATCATCAAGATTGTTTCGACTTTAGAATTTAGGTACGAGAGGGGAAGATCATGAATTGAGCACCCCCACTCGCTCGATCAAAGATCGACCTCTACTAATCATAATATAAATCTTATCTACATTATATGCTCTTGTTCTGGTTATTAAGCTAGCATTACTATGTGATGCGCACACACAAGTATAGACTAATTTGCAAGAATTGGAACATCTGATTCATGTTTGTTTTAAAAATTATTTTGAATATGTACCACTTGAAAAAGTAATCGCATATGAACATTACTCAAATTATTTCAATTCAAGCAATTAGCCTTTATCCACAAGCATTTAAGCAATTATAGCAATTAAGCATTTAGCCTCATGGCAAGCATGCTAGACATCGCAACAATCATACTCATGCAATATACTAAAGCGAGTAAAGGCTCATCTAGTACTCTGAGCCAAAAAGATGATAAAGTTAGAAAGATGCATGATCCTAACTAGGCAATATGGCTAATGCAACACATGCGATATGTAACTAATAGGCTCGGCTACTAATATGGCATGTGAATAAACTTGATAGCATGCGCTCTAAGCACATGTTCAAAGAAGTATTTAAACTAACAATGCAAGTTAGAATGATAAACCGAACCTCGATGTATGCAAAACAAGTGGATGCACAGATGAAGCATGCTAAACAAAACATAATGCCCTAAGCTAACCATCATAAACTAGTAAATAAAAAGGAGAAATACGTAGGGTTGGAAGACATACACATTATTACAACATTGCGTCCTCACACATGAGGGTTCGAATGAACTAACTAGCTAACTAATTACCTAGCTATAACAACAACAAATGAATAATTTAGCTAAACTACTTAACTAATTATTACAAACCAAATGAATTAATTAACTAATCTAGCCAACTAAAATAATACAACACGAGACAAATTAGCTATTCTAACTAATTAATTACAAAGCTACTATTTTAAGCACAACACTAATATATTTATAACACGGATCCCGAGAATCAATGGAGGGCTCATGCATGAATGCGGTTTCCACCCGAAAAAGCCACTGTTTCTGCTGTTGAATGCCTCTGTTGCACAATAGAACATTTGCAATGATTTCCATCTCCAGATCAACTCTATACTGCTTTAAAAGGACACTGCTTGATTTTGCACTGGTGGCTGGCAGAGGGCTTGTCGTCCACTAATGATGGCCTGCCGGCCACTGAAGGTAGCCTGCTGGCCATTACTGATTGGGTTATCCTGCTGCAACAGAGAGCAAATAAAGCAGAGACAGCGTATTCTCAAGGGTTTGTTTGCATAATTTACCCCTCCTTATCATTTGAACAGATCAAAGGAGTAGTAAGTTTAATTCACAAACCACCAATGGATGCAATTTCATTGTATGATGACTTATGAATCAAATGTGCAAATTCAATGAATGCAACAAAACAAGACTCTCAAAGCCACCTCTCTATCATGAAAGATCAAGAGAAGTAGTTGGCAGTGAATCTTGAACCGTTTTCATCACTAATGAGCATGAAACGACTCAAGACTCAAGGGTTCAATTAACGTCTGATTGAACCCAAAACCAAATTATTATCTTGCACCCTTATATTCACCAATTTTATTACTTCATTTTAGTTACCTTTCAATTCTTTAATCGATTAAGTCCAAAAGTGAGTTTAAGTCCTCTAATGGAAAGAGGGCTCAAACAAGTGTTGCTTTGGGTATGACAGAGACATCATACCGTTGGTAATGAAACCCCAAAGGGATTAAACCATTAAGCATGACATCTCAATCTCATGCTTAAATAAACAAATAATTTGAAACTACTTTCAAAGCAAAGAAAAAGTCAAGAAATGAAGGAGGTTGCAGAGGTGATTAAAGGTGAGAACAAGAAAAGCATTAAATAAATGCAATCAACTCAAACAAGGTGCTATCTAAGGCCTAAAACACCAAAGTTATGAGGACAATTACACTACAAGCATGCAATATAAGGCTCAAATGTAATGAACACTTAAAAATAGTCCTAAAACAGTGCTAAATAAGTCCTAAAACATGCTGGAATTAAGACAAAAATAGCTAGAATAATAAGCTAAAACATAGAGCTATGTAAGCTAGTGAACAAGACATGAGGGGAGGCTAACTCCTCTAATTTTGGACATTAAAAAATGTTTTAGCCACTAAAATAACTCTAAAATTCAGTATTTAAAAGCTCAAAAAAAGGTGACAACAAGGTGGGAAACACAAGGGTAAAGGCCTTGGAAGCTAGGTAGAAGGAATAGTAAGCCACCCCTCCACCCTTATTGGCCTTAAACCACAAGTTTCAGTCCAAAATTTCAGAGTTTACACAGTCCAAAAATGTCCCAAAAATATTACAAAAATGTGCTGGAATGAAGACAAAAGTAGCTACAACAATAAGCTAAAACATGGAGCAATTTAAGCTAGTAAACAAGCCAAAGGAGGGCTGGCTAACCCCTTCATTTTTGGGACTTCAAAACCACTTTTTTAGCCTTTAAAAACATCTGAAAATCAGTGGTAAAAAACTCAAAAAAAGTTGATGAAGAGATGGGAAACACAAGTGTAAAGGCTTAGAGAACAAGGTTCAAAGAAGGGTGATTAGCCCCTCTACTTTTATTAGCCTTAAACCACAAGTTTCAACCCATAAAAACAGTTCAAAATCAGCAAGAAAAGATAGAAAAGAAGTAGTGCAAAGGAGCTAGTAGTTATACCTCTTGAAGAGGAATAACACTTTTGTTCACAAACTAACAAGTTCTCACACTCAAGGGCTGAAATTTGGACTCAATAATCTCAACAAGGAGAGCTCCAATATTGGTTTTGGAAGTGTTTGGGCAAGGTGTGTGTGTTGCAAGATAGAGATAGAGAGAGTGAATTTCAAGAATTGGAACTTTTGAAATTTTTTTCAACCTTAAACCACAAGGGGAGGCCTGGTATATATAGAAAAATAGCCCATCAGGTCGAAAATATCATGCCTAGAATAGCTGGAGCTTTTGGGGGACAGCTGGCCAAAAATATGTGTTTTTCACCAGTGGTCGGCAGGCCAGAAGTGTGAATTGCCGGCCACAAAAATCTGCTTTTAGGCCTGACTTCAAATGGGCATATCTCCTTCATTCGGACTCGGTTTTAGGTCATTCTTTAGTCTAAATTGAAGCCCCAGAAGTCTAATTTCCAATGGTAGCAGCTTCACATCTAAATTCTAAGTATGCAAAGAGATATGCTTATTTTAGTGAAGGTTACTCATTTCTATCTTAATCGAATTGATGCCTAACTACAAACAGCCATATCTCCCTCATCTGGACTCGACTTTGGGAGATTCTTAAGTCTAAATTGAAGCCCCGAAAGTCCACTTTCCAATGGTGGTGGCCTCACAACTAAAGTTCAAGTGTACAAAAGGATAGGCCTGATTTAGTGAAGGCTGCCCAGTTCTCTCTTAACGGTTTCATGCTCAACCTCTTCCCCAACTAGTTTTCTTTCATCCCCTCCTATTTTCTTCAACTCCAAACCTTTAAATAAGATGTTTTTAAAGAATTTTCAAAAATTTCACCTCTCTTCCATTTATTTCCACTTTGTCCTTACTCGGTTTACTGAAAAATGAAATTTTTAACAAAATGTGAGCCTCGGAACATCATAAAAACATTTTCAAATATATTTTGAAAGAGAGGGTTTTAAGGTCTAAACTATTTTTGGTCAAAATGAGGTGTAAGGTTTGGATTTAGAAGCTTTTCTTGCTGAAGAAATCGAATGTTTGTACAGCATAACTTTCATCATCGAGTGATCAACTTGAGGCTCCCAAGTCTTAAGGGCGGTCAAAAATGGGGTGTCTACAGTTGCCCCTCTTTGACAGAGCTCGAAGTCATGAAATGACGTGAGTGAATGCCAAAGCCCGAAGACAACCCATTTTGACAAGGCCTTAAGACTTGGGCAAATAAACAAAATACAGATGCAATTGGTTGAACCTGAAGGTTGCCTATGTATCCCGTTGCAAGGAATCAAATCAGCGTAGTTTAGGGGTAAGATGCATATGATACACAATGTAATGAAATCATGCAAATGATATACAGTTCAATACAATAATATAATGAAACCACAAGCAATGCAAAACACACAAATATCATAAAGGAATGGAGATTTAAATCAAACTACGTTTTATATAGAAAAGAAGTGGGCACAGCCAGACGACGCTTAACACAAGCTTAGTGCCTACATCCTCAATACTGGCCTTAGTACAGCATGGATGCTTACACATAACAGAACCATGTTTCAACGTGAAAGGGGTGTGAGCACATGCAAAACTATGTTTTTCGTAGAAAGAGAAAGAATACAAGTAATTGGATGGCATCATATAAGTGAGGAATGATCCGTTGAGGAAAGATAATGATCCTAAATGTTGAATGTAACAAAACAAAGTACAACGCAATGAACGAAATGAATGTAGTGGATAAAAGGTGCAGGTTGAACCACATTTTACCTAAAAAAAGGCATGGATACAAAACAAACCACGTCTAACATAGAAAAAGTGTTGACACCCTCAATACTAGCCTCAGCGCAACATGGGTACTTACACATGACAGAATCATATTTTAATTAGGGAAATGTATGAGCTCATGGTAAACTAAGCTTAACATGGAAAGGGTACATGATGTAATGAATGCAATGGATAGGGTGACATACTCCAACCACGCTGGAATTGTGAGAGGAAGGAAATACTCAAACCACGCTGAAATCGTGAGAAGAGGTTCCGAGAAAACTGCTCAGGGTCGCGTTCCATACATCCTGAGAAAAACTCCAAACACGCTGAAATCGTATGAGGAAATGAACACTCTAACCATGCTGAAATCGTGAGAAGAGGTCCTAAGAAAACCACTCAGGGACGCGTTCCACAGGTCTTGAGATAAATTCCAAACATGCTGAAATTGTATGAGGAGAAAAACACTCCAAGCACGCTGAAATCGTGAGAAGAGGTTCCCGAGAAAACTATTCAAGGTCGTATTCCAGGTGTCATGAGATAAATTCCAAACACGCTGAAATCGTGTGAGGAAAGGAACATTCTAACCACGCTGAAATCGTGAGAAGATGTCCTAAGAAAACCGCCCAGAGGAGCGTTCCACGTGTCTTAAGATAAATTCCAAACATGCTGAAATTGTGTGAGGAAAAAAACACTCCAACCACGCTGAAATCGTAAGAAGAGGTCCCAAGAAAACTGCTCAGGGTCCCGTTCCACACGTCCTGAGATAAATTCCAAACACACTGAAATCGTGTGAGGAAAGGAACACTCCAACCACGCTGAAATTGTGAGAAGAGGTCCTGAGAAAACCACTCAGGGTCGCGTTCCACGCGTCTTGAGATAAATTCCAAACATGCTGAAATCGTGTGAGGAAAGGAACACTTAAACCATGCTGAAATCGTGAGAAGAGGTCCTAAGAAAAGCCCTAGGGGACAATGATCCTAAACGTTGCTCAGTGTAAAAGGATAAATGATACAAGATAACATAATATGCAAATAAATGCAATAAGTGAGATGATATGATACATGTTACAAGAAATGTAATGTATGATGTTTAGAGAATGTAACAAACAAACAAAGCGGTGTTTTAGAAAACACCTCATAAGGTGAGTGGCGATGAACCGCTTTACTCTGATGGGAATCTCCCTCTTGTGTTCTTCGAACCCTTACCTTCAACTCACAGTTCAAAGGTCCTCAAATGTTGACAAGGGGTAACCTCTGCATGTAGAAGCCACAGATGCCGCTTTTCTTCCTGATCATATTCACAACTTTTCCTATTCTCTAACGGGGTGACAAACTAGGTTGGTTCAGTATTCAGAATTGAGACGCATACACGCTACCTCAACTAATGGGGCTGCCATACAGATTTCAAGTAGAGGATATAGCCCTGGGTATTTAAACTAGACTTTAGTCTCGGAAATTCCAAACCTTTGTGTTCTAGGCATTGCCATTCGAACTCTAGTTTCCACCGTCACAGTTGGTCTCCTAAGAACTCATTGCAAACACAACTAAGATACCTCTGATGGGGAATGGTGTTCAGGAAGAGCACTTTAATCGCCATTCTGACTTGAAGAAGGCTTGAATTTGAGGTTGATGTACACTCATACTTCGGGAAAAAGACAAGGCCTGAGAAAGTGCATCCAGAATGCAATCTCGGAATTTCTGAAGTTGAATTACACTAAGATGTTTCAAATTTTCCCTTTTTTTCTTTTGCTTTTCAGTCCAAAACCTATGTAGCTTCAGATAGGTCCTTGTTCGGTTACTCTATCTTTTGACCGGTGTTGGACTCTGTAGTTTTATAAAAGAACGAATCTTGTTTTGCAGATTATGTTGAGAATAGCACGGCACTCTGAGCACAAAACGATTTATTTTGAAATTGGAACTGAGAACGAGTTCAACTGGGTATTGAGTGACGATTGGCAACAATACACCATGACTTAACAAAGGAAAAAACAAAGTAGAACAACCTAAACGCATCTATTTACACTAAAAACGACTCAAAACAAGAATCGAGACAAACAAAATCAACAAACACAACATTTAGATGTTTTCCACCGGTGGGAGACCTCTCAGTTCATAGGGATCCCATTGCTTCTCCAGGTATTGTTTCCCACCCTTTCTTATTTGTGATTCTCACATCACTTTGGCACTCAATCTCTATATTCTCTTAAAAGCCCTTTTCCTTACTTTTTCTCTCAACACACATCTCTATTATTTAATCTCTCTTATTTTTTATCCCTTCCCAGGTGTGGTTGCTAGATAAGCTGGAAATTGTGGACCTTATGAGGGGGGTCGAATATTCTGCTCCATTTCTAGTTCGTGCTTTGCACTTGGCTCGATACATCATTGCTTGGAGGATGAGAGAACTTGGCCCCCTTCTGCTAACTTCAGTTGTACCATTTCTGTCGAGTGCATTGATAATGGGAAAAGATAGAAAACCTCAACTGTGTCCCTAGTGCATCATTTTGACCATTTTTTTTTTGGCTTTCTACTAAAACAATTTTGACCAACATGAGGGTAAGATTAACATGTTTGTTCGACTTTCTGCTTTGAAATCATGCAAGTCAGATTGTGAGCACTGGAAATTTTCTTCTTTTTTTTTTTGGGTCCAAGAAATGGTCCAATTTTGGAAAAATGGAATAATTTTTGACAAAATTAGTCAACCTCATTAAAAATCCTCAAAAACTATTTTTGCAAATGGCCACTACTCAACCAACACAGAATTAACTCTTGAGATACACAACCTCAGATCTGAACTTGATTTGTCTTATAGCTGAATCTTCCAACGGAAAAAGGACAACCGATTTTGAATGAAGATGAGCCAATTGGACATGGATAGGATAGCCGAGTTGAACAAGGATTAGCCAATCAACATAGATAAGACCAGCAAGCTGAAAATGGTTGGGGCCGAACTTTAGGATGAAGTTGCCTATGTATCCCAAAGATGGGAATCAGGCTGCACGTAGTTCTGGGGGATTAAGGTGCACTCATGTATTAATACTCTCTTTTTACGCTCTAACTTTTGCCAAAGCTGCCCTTCCGGGTTTTCAACCTTGCAAGCTTTATTTTTCCTTCTTCTTTTTTTCTTTTCTTTTTTGTTCTTTGTTTCCATTTTTTCATTTTTGTTCTTTTTTCTTCTTTTGTCTTGCTCTAACTTTTGCATGGGTCGCCCTTCTGGGTTTTCGGCCCAGCGAGCCTCTCAAGGATAAAAAAGTTTAACTTGTCCATGTTGATCGGTTGTAGGATCTCTAAGCCATCTGAATCCAGGAGAATGGCTTCTGTTGCTGACTAAATAGTCTTGATGATGTAAGAGCCCATCCAATTGGGTCTGAATTTGCTCCTAGTGTCATGGATAGGAACTTGATTGTCCTTCAACAAAAAAAAATTTCTCTGAGATTCTAGGATTTGGCTTTCTTGCTGGTCTCCATTAGCTTGAGAACTAACTTATCTTTTAAATTTTTGAGCACATCTGACCTTTTTGCCTATAGTTCAAGGGTTACTTCTCATATATCCAGCTTTGCAAGCTTCCTTTGATGACATCTAACCTTCTTGCTCCTAGTTCAAGAACTATTTTCAATCCGATCATGCAAACCTCATATTTTGGTTAATCATTGAACATCTTGAATCAAAGTTTGAAAGCAAATGGGTCGAGTCTTGAGGCTGAGAGTGATCCTATGTTGTACAATCTCAAGATCAATTCCAGGTATGTCTTCATAGGACCACGCAAAACATTTTTTGAAATATTTGAATAAAGCGACTAGTCGCTTGTGCTCCTCATAAGACAATGTAGAACCAATCTGGATCAAGCCAAGATCCTTTTTAGTACTCACATTAGCAAACATGATTTCACTTATCAAGGGCTTAGCAGGCCTCTCTTTCTCTCAGTTGATCAAATTTTTGCAAATCCCACGGAATTCCTTCCTCTTTGTTTTCATCACAGTTTTGGAAATAGTTTTGAAAAACTTTGGTCAATGCAATGATTTAAAGGCACAGAAAAGTAAGTGGAAAAGTACTGTCATTTCATTCAGATCTTCTGGCGCAATTGGCTTAGTAATAGAAACAGACTCAAAGAGTGAAAAAGACAAACAAAACAAGATAGTGATGTGATGTCCGAGTTAACATGCCTGAAATCACCTGAGTCTAATACAACAAGACTGACTCAGAACAATAAGACCGACTCAATACCCAAGTCCGAAAGTAAAATAAACAGCATTTTCAAAGTGCTAAAAGGTGTGGGCCATTTACTACATTTGGAGTAAAATGAGCGCCATCAGCAGGTGGTTCATCCTCGAACACATAGTCACATTAACCCCCAAGTTCATTGATCTAGCACCGACAGACTTTGTAGGACCTGGCGGAGTGATGACCTTATTGTCAATCAGATCTTGAACTTCATGGCGAAGACAAAAGCAACCGTCAGTGCCATGGCTGGTTTGTTGATGGAAAGCACAGTACTTTGCAACATCATACCTGGCGGGAAAGGGATCAGGGAGAGGTCGAGGGTCAAGGGGTTTGAGATGGCCTTGTCCTATAAGGATTTGAAGAGCTTTGGACAAGGTCATGTAAAGGGGATTGAAGGTGCAGTTACTAGTCCTAACAGGATTGACAGAGGGGTCAGCAGGTGTTAACTGGGTTTGATGACCTCTTATGAGTGTAGGATTGGAGCTAAAAGGGATGTTTTTGGTATGGTAGTCCTTTTCATGGTTTATCCTTGGATTCAAAATGCTCCCAACCTAAGCGACAAAAGTGTCATCTACAGTCTTTGCAACAATTGCAAGCACTTGCTGTTTGTTCAGCCCTTCGACCTTCAACGCCTTAATAGCCCACTGAAGCTGTTCATAAGGATTAATACTTGCCTCGGCCTTGTTCTTGCCCCTTGCCTCTACTTTGCCAAGGGATTAGGTCGCTATATCGGAGTAGAGCCCAGTTGTTGTTGACATGTCATCACCCAGACTTAAGATAGCTTCAGGTTGGCCATTTTCAATTGCTGCTCGCCCCAAGATTAGTGAGCCTTTTGGCGTGAAATTTCTGGCATATGATGTGGTCGATGATGGGGCCAAAATCCCAAAAACTAAATTTGCCACAGTTCTCTGAAGATCTTCAATCATGCTCATTAGCTCAGAAATAATGGGTTCATGGGTTTGAGATGATTGGGGTTCAAGTGCATCCATCATACAACAGTCCATACTTTTTGGAATGAATACCTCAGGCTTGGGTAAATGGGCTGGGGTTATGTATTTGATGGGGTTGTAGGTGGAAGGCAGTGTATGGATTAGGTTGAGTTGTGAAGACAATGGGTTAGTGGTGGCCTGAGGTTTTTTTGGTGGAGCTATGATCTCTTCGTCAATAAGATCCTGAATCTTATGACAAAGGCGGATGCAACGGCTTGTATCACGACCGTGCTGTTGATGATAGGCATAGTATTTAGTGGGGTCATATCTTGGTGCAAGAAGATTTGGAAGGGGTGCGGGTTCTAGGAGCTCTAGGTACCCTTTTTCTAGTAGCATTTTCAAGGCTTGAGAGAGACTCATGTAAAGAGGATGGAAATTTCAGGTTTGGGACCGAGTTGAAGTGGTGGGTTTTGGCTATTGATGAGAGTGGTGATAGTGTTTACTTCTGAGCATTTCACAGCTGTGCTACTATTGGAGCTGCGAACAACATTCCTCCTCATAAGTTCATTACCTTCCACAATGATCCCTTTCCTGATGGTATCCTCGATTTGAACCCCAATTTCATGGAGGTCCTTAAAGTTGAATAATGAGAGGACTATCATTTTATGCAATAGCCTTTTGGTGCAAATTTCTAACAATTATACGAACATGCTCTTTCTCTAGAGACCTGCTTGCCATCAAGCTGCCTTTGCCCTCCATCAAATAACAAACTTAGAAAAGCCCTCCTTTAGTTCCTGACGTGTTGCCTCAAGATCATGAGTTGTGACCTCGATCTGCGTGTTGTAGAAATATTGGGCAACGAAAGATTCGGCCAACTCTTGCCAGCTCTGTTTCATAGAGTCCTCCAATTTAGCATACCAGATGGCAGTTATTCTAGATATGGTTTGGCTAAATAGTGACAACTTTTGTACTCGGGTCAAACCCATTGGTCGTAGGATATCAGAAAATAGATGCAAATGTACCATTGGATCTCCAGATTCATTGAAGTGGTTAATATGCGGCAGCTTGAACTGCTCCGGTAAGGTAACCGCCGATTCAGTGTGCCCATTCTCTATGTTTGGAATAGAGTTGACCCCCTGTGCCTTTTTGAACATCTTTTCCAGCTTGTTGACTTTGAGCGCGGTTGAATCAACCTCAAATTCGAACGATACATCGAGGCTCTAGAAGTTTGTGCTGGGATGGGTTCTGCTTGGACTGGGAAACTAGAACATCCTCAGTTTGTGGATCTTAAGCAGTGGCCGCATTAGCTGTGGTACCGTGCACGGGGGTAGCCGTGGTGGGTACATGTGATGCAGAGGCCATTGCTGGCTACGGTTTCTGTTGCTGTAGGCTAGTTATAACCTTGGCCTGATAGGTTATAACCTCGGCCTAACGGGTCGTGTCATGTTGGAAGGAGTCAACTGTTTGCTACAGATGGAGTAATAATTCCTCCAAATTTGTCGGAGGCTGAGCCATGATAAGGGTAGATGCTCGGGATGAGCTGAACAAAGGTATTCTAATCGGTGAATGTTGGAACAGTGGAACTGGTGAACCTTGTCTGGCCCATTTTTGTCTCGCCACCGGCGAAAGTGAAGCAAACACTGGCTGCCTCTGAACTAAATTTCCGACCTGACAAAGTTTATCGACACAAGTCCAGAGTACCTAGGGAATATCAGAGCCTTCTGAAGCTATGGTTCCAGGCCTACCTTACAAAAGAGAAAACAAACAGCACCTCAACCCAATTTCACTAAAATAGATATGATCACAGTTAAAAGAATGTACTCCCCACTGTATTCTGCCCCAAAATAGATATCAACTTTGCAACTGATATGCACATTCCTGTACAGTTTCACTGTAATGCACATACTAGTTAAAGAGAGCCAAAACAGCCCTATGAAGGGGTAGGGTTACCCTGTCCTAGTTTCGTCAGGAACTAAGGTTTACTACTCAAACAAAGTGGTTTCACGCAATCTTGTATTCAGGTAAGCATCCTAACCTAGTTTGAAACAATCTCTATGGCTTTTTGATATGCAACTAGGCCGAATGGTCAAAAGGGCACCTCAGCAAGACTACCTAATAAACCTCTCACACCTAACACTGAGAAGTGAAAAGAGGATCAAACGGTACAGCAGTAGTCTAGATCCAAGGGTTGTGTTTCCATCATTGCAGAGCCCGTGACCGGTTAGCCTTTTGGCAAGCTTTTGGGCAAGCCTCCGGCAAACCGTCTAGGAATAGCAGATGGCAAACATAGTGACTTATACGCACTAATGCAAATGCAAATGCAAAGAACATCTAAGTGTAGATAAAATTTCACATCATGAAGTTCAAGTCAAGTTCTCTAATTTCCCCAGGAGAGTCGCCAGAAACTGTAGCTCAACTTTTCATGCCCATCTCGGAAGAAGAATAAGCACTACAGTATCGAACTCCCGCGGTTCTGAATCTAATCTCCCGCGGTTCGGACCCTCTGTTGCATAGTAAAACATTTGCAATGATTTTCACCTCCAGACCAACTCTATTCTACTTCAAAAGGACACTGCTTGATTTTGCATTGGTGGCCGGCAGAGGGCTTACCATCCACTGATGATGGCCTGTCGGCCACTGAAGGTGACCTGCCGTCCACCAATAGTGGCCTACTGGCCACTACTGACTGGGTTGTCCTGCTGCAACAAAAAGCAAATAAAGCAGAGATAGTGTATTCTCAAAGGTTTGTTTGCACAATTTACCCCTCCTTATCATTTGAACAACTCAAAGGTGTAGTAAGTTTAATTCACAAACCACCAATAGATACAATTTCATTACATAATGGCTTATGAATCAAGTGTGCAAATTCAATTAATGCAACAAAACAAGACTCTCAAAACCACCTCCCTATCATGAAAGATCAAGGGAAGTAGTTGACAATGAATCTTGAACCGTTTTCATCACTAATGAGCATGAAACGACTCAAGACTCAAGGGTTCAATTAACATCCGATTGAACCTAAAACCAAATTATTATCTTGTACCCTTTTTATTCACCAATTTTAGTATTTCATTTTAGTTACCTTTCAATTCTTTAATCGATTATGTCCAAAAGTGAGTTTAAGTCCTCTAATGGAAAGCGAGCTCAAACCAAGTGTTGCTTTGGGCATGACAGAGACATCATACTGTTGGTAATGAACCCCCAAAGGGATTAAACCATTAAGCATGACATCTCAATCTCATGCTTAAATAAACAAATAATTTGAAACCACTTTCAAAGCAAAGAAAAAGCCAAGAAATGAAGGAGGTTGCAGAGGTGATTAAAGGTGAGAACAAGAAAAGCATTAAATAAATGCAATCAACTCAAACGAGGTGCTATCTAAGGCCTAAAACACCAAACTTATGAGGACAATTACACTACAAGCATGCAATATAAGGCTCAAATGCAATGAACACTTAAAAATAGTCCTAAAACGGTGTTAAATAAGTCCTAAAACATGCTGGAATTAAGACAAAAACAGCTAGAATAATAAGCTAAAACATAGAGCTATGTAAGCTAGTGAACAAGACATAAGGAGGGGAGGCTAACTCCTCTAATTTTGGACATAAAAAAGTGTTTTTAGCCACTAAAATAACTCTGAAATTCAATATTTAAAAGCTCAAAAAAAGGTGACAACAAGGTGGGAAACACAAGGGTAAAGGCCTTGGAAGCTAGGTAGAAGGAATGGTGAGCCACCCCTCCACCCTTATTGGCCTTAAACCACAAGTTTCAGTCCAAAATTTTAGAGTTTAGACAATCCAAAAACATCCCAAAAATAGTACAAAAATGTGCTGGAATGAAGACAAAAGTAGTTACAATAATAAGCTAAAACATGGAGCAATTTAAGCTAGTAAACAAGCCAAAGGAGGGCTGGCTAACCCCTCCATTTTTGGGACTTCAAAAACACATTTTTAGCCTTTGAAAACCTCTGAAAATCAGTGGTAAAAAGCTCAAAAAAAGTTGATGAAGAGATGGGAAACACAAGTGTAAAGGCTTAGAGAACAAGGTTCAAAGAAAGGTGATTAACCCCTCTACCTTTAATAGCCTTAAACCACAAGCTTCGGCCCATAAAAATAGTTCAAAATTAGCAAGAAAAGATACAAAAGAAGTAGTGCAAAGGGGCTAGTAGTTATACCTCCTGAAAAGGAATAACACTTTTGTTCACAAACCAACAAGTTCTTACTCTCAAGGGCTGAAATTTGGACTCAATAATTTCAGTAAGGAGAGCTCCAATATTAGTTTTGGAAGTGTTTGGATAAGGTGTGTGTGTTGCAAGATAGAGATAGAGAGAGAATTTCAAGAATTGAAACTTTTGGAATTTTTTTTCAACCTTATACCACAAAGGGAGGCCTAGTATATATAGAAAAATAGCCCATCGGGTCGAAAATATCATGCTTGGAATAGCTAGAGCTTTTGGGGGACAGCTGGCCAAAAATATCTATGTTTTTCACCAGTGGCTAGTAGGCTAGAAGTGTGAATTGCCGGCCATAAATGGTGGCCTGCCGGCCACAAAAATCTGCTTTTAGGCTCGATTTCAAATGGGCATATCTCCTTCATTTGGACTTGGTTTTAGGTCAAACTTGAGTCTGAATTGAAGCATCAGAAGTCTAATTTCCAATGGTGGTAGCCTCGCATCTAAATTCTAAGTGTGTAAAGAGATGTTCCTATTTTAGTGAAGGTTGCTCATTTTTATCTTAACCGGATTGATGCCTAACTACAAAGAGCCATATCTCCCTCATCTAGACTTGGCTTTAAGAGATTCTTGAGTCTAAATTGAAGCCCCGAAAGTCCACTTTCCATTGGTGGTGGCGTCAAAACTAAAGTCCAAGTGTACAAAAGGATAGACCTAATTTAGTGAAGGCTGCTCAGTTCTCTCTCAACGGTTTCATGCTTAATCTCTTTCCCAACTAGTTTTCTTTCATCCCCTCCTATTTTCTTCAACTCCAAACCTCTAAATAAGATGTTTTTAAAGATTTTTCAAAGATTTCACATCTCTTTCATTTATTTCCACTTTGTTCTTACTCGGTTTACCGAAAATTAAATTTTTTAACAAAATGCGAGTCTCGAAACATCATAGAAACATTTTCAAATATATTTTGATAGAGAAGGTTTTAAGGTCTAAAATAGTTTTGGTCAAAATGAGGTGTAAGGTTGGGATTTAGAAGCACTTCTTGCTGAAAAAATCGAACGTTTGTACAGCATAAACTTCATGTGAACTAAACATATTTAAGCATCAATTTTTTAATAATACACTTAGGTTCCACAGAAACTTTTTATGTGAACTAATCATATTTAAGCATCAATTTTTTACCAGAAACAAAAGGAAAACTTTGGCACATTTTAAAAGAGTGAAACAATGAAAGAACCTTTTCATGTGAACATATATAATCATATTTAAGCTTGAACATATATAATGACTATAAATAAACATTTTGGTTTCGTAATCAAATAAGTTATCATTAGGAGCTCAATATCTAAATTAAAAAACGTATGTTTTATTTACTTTTTTATCAGCAAAAATGGTTATCGGGGGCAAAAATGGTCATCTGGGGTCAACTGGGTGGTCTACTGGTCAATGTAAATTTTTCACAAATTTTGCCTTGAGGTGGTCATCCTTGAGGACATCTTGCCGGACGTCCGACTGGTCGTCCTATTGGTTAACACTCAACGGCTATGCACAGGAAATTGCTGAAAAGTGCAAGACACTCTTAGTTTGGTGAAACATTTATTATATTCTTAATTTGATACAGTTTTGATGAAACCATTGGAGCACAAAAAGAGGAACTTTTTCACCAAATTTGAATTTGGTAATGGATTTGGTGTAGCGTTGGACATGGCCTTACATCACAAGTTATGCATCAATTTTGTATTTGTTACAAATTTAATCATATAATGTTTAATTATAAAAAAAAGGTTTGAGATAATTAAAAAGTTATCATAATTTGATCCACGATGATATGACATGATATATACTAACTTTTAATTTGTTGTAGAACCCTACTGCCTTACCATTGTGAGTATATTTAAAGGTTTAATGTCACGACCCATAATCGCCCCTAAAAGTTTTGGGCATGACCACTTCA
The DNA here is from genome assembly GCF_004153795.1 of Camellia sinensis. Classification (NCBI taxonomy): domain Eukaryota; kingdom Viridiplantae; phylum Streptophyta; class Magnoliopsida; order Ericales; family Theaceae; genus Camellia; species Camellia sinensis. The sequence continues at coordinate 832,654 of NW_021025506.1, forward strand.
GAAACAGACATAAAACCAATATACTTAACGTGTGGGGCTTGCACGGAAGCACCTGATATCCAAAAATCTATTCCATTGAGCTATCACTATTATGCCAGGATCACACACATTACGTAAGGTAGATGAACATACAGTAAATATACACCTGAACATCAGTAATAGACATACACATATGCAGACCCGACCTGACCCTATGATTGGGCGTATAACAAAAGCATTAGCGAGGAAGATGTTATACACCTCTCAATATACAAAGCCCAAAAGCTGGGCGAAACCACACAACACACACGAGCTTCACTTAAGTGCCTGGACATACTGAGGTTGATAGAGCAGAGATGAGCATCAGGGTCAGGATTGACTCCAGGTTGAATACCTACAGCAGCAGACAAAATAAAGAGTGAGCTAGGCTCAGTGAATAGTAGTACTTCAACAATTTCATGTTCAACTTAAATTATAATACATATCAATGCGTATGTGAACGTATAAATCATGTGGTTAATATGATTCTGTACAAATTTTCAAAACGGTCTTATTGGTTCACAAATTCACAAATTGGCCCTTGGCCTGGTGGGTTCACATATCCACAAATTAGCCTTTGGCTTTATAGATTCATAACTGAGATTCATGACTTCGTAACTTGGCCCTTGGCCTGTTGGATTCATAGTTTCACACGTTGGCCCTCGGCCTCATGGATTCATATTTTCACAAGTTGGCCCTCGGCCTCATAAGTTCATAAGTTCACAAGTTGGCCCTCGGCCTCATAAGTTCATAAGTTCACAAGTTCACAAGGGTATGGACTCAAGAGGTGGCTCGTACAGATTCTAGAGGTGACTCGCACTGCAGCACTTAGTTCCGTACAACACTTTGTTTCATACCAGAAATCATCATAACAGATTAACTTCAGAATCATATAGAAAATACATACATTCTTCCCATTATTCACATGAATTAACATAGATAATATAAGTTTAACAGAACATTATTGATAATTGTTAGCAAAAGGTAAACACATTTCACAGATTGAACACTTCCAGAGATACGTAGATACCATAGTTCCATAATGCATATACATCCCATTTGCTTAACATATTTCAGTACCACTAGTTAGCAGATAACAGAATGCTAACATTAATTATCAATAGCAAACAAAACATATGGTACAATGATGCGCTTAGATTTCTTCATGGTTTTTTTGTAAGTCGACATAATTGTCTCGTAATCAGCAGAACCTTAACATTAACAACAATCCGAAGGTAAGGGTACCATTACATCAACAGGTCAGAACCATTCATATCATAACATGAGTCAATGTCATTAATACACAATTCCTTCCTATTAACCAACTTCACAGTGTTAATAGTTTGTATGTAATTTTTGTACGAAATCACAGGTAATTCTTAGGATGGTACATTAACATTAATCTTTAGCCATAACCAAAACACGGGGCAGGTTCAGAGTCATACCGATGTACACCAAATCTTTTCAATGTTCCCACTGATTTCCAATCAACATAATATCAACATAGCTACTTGTGAAGAGCAAAGCGTTAATAAACAGAATTATTAACGGAATTCAAATGTGTGACTACAGTACTATTACTCACAGTGCTATAACGGAGCGCTTGTCCTTCCCGGGTTATGCCCTACACACGTACACAACTTATACATTAATTCCTTTTTATTTCTTAATTCATTCCCTGCTTCATTTTACTTCGAATGAATTTACAGGCATCTTAAGGGCATCAAACACAAATTCTAAAAATACCAGAGGGTTAAGCACGTAAAACAGAGCAAACAACATTTTGCAACACGAGCCGCACCAAGGACTACACATGAAGTTTTCAAACCTATTCCTTCAACTCAATATATATAAAAGATTACCAATCTTGCAAAACACATTATGGAGTTTATAATTAATCACTTCGATTTTAAGATAGAAAGGAATTGTATGGACATCTTCCACATTTTTTTCAAAAATCCCTGAATGTCTAGGGTTTTCACCAAAAACCAAACATTTCCAATCCCCATAAAGAAACCTCATTCAATCATTCTCTTGATTAATAACTAACCAAGCCCACAAGTATTTAGTAAAATGATTTGGGATTAAACCCATTTTTGAAAACTCCACATTTTAGGTCACAAAAATCAAAATCAACATAGTCAATACCATCCCACATAATTACCATAATTCAACATAAGTAACATGATTCAACTCAACATCATTAAATAAAATTCGACATAATTCAAGAGGGATTCTTAAATCCCATTTCAACATTCCATAACCGAGTTTATGCCATCTATATCATTAATAAATCATTTCCCCCAATTTCCTTTCTCATTACAACATGATTTACAATGCACTTAACAAAGTTCATTCGCAAATTTTAAACATAATTTTCAAACATAACCAAATTCCAATTAAACTTGTACATATATAATTCAACTTACCAATTTCATGGTTCAACTTTCAATTTGGGCCAAATCATTGATTATCATCAAAAATCAACCTAGGGTTTCAAGAAAAAATCTAGAAATTCCAAGAAAAATCCAAATTTCTTAACCCATTACTTTGTTTCAAATCTTCCCATTTATTATGCACCCTAGGTCCATAATCCATAAACCATAATCTAAACCCCATAATAGAACCCCAACATTTCAAACCCTAACCCCAAAATTTCATGATTTACACTATATGCTCAAAATGTAGATTTTGCATTTATATACTCCCAAAATACCACAAATCTAACTATCAATGTAAGCATTGAAGGGGAACTAGGACTCCTACCTCAAGATTCAAGCAAGAAAAGCAAGCTTTGATGAGATTCCTCTAAAATTTCAAAATTCCAATCGGTTGAAAAAAAAAGTTGATCTTCTCTTGTTCTTCATCCTTGATGCAAGATTCATGGTGGATTTGTTGATAAAAATGGAGGAAATCAAGGTTTGGGGAGCTAAGGTTTCAGACATGGAGGAGGGGAGAAGAAGAGAGGAAAAGAAAATGTAAGAAATGGTCCAAAAATCACGTTTTTGAGCTGCTGTCCCGCACAGTCCCATACGTGCGCTGCTATTCCCCGCACGTGCGGATCTGCTTCCAACACAGATGTGAAAACTTCAAACGGGTATAACTCTCTCATCGGGACTCCGTTCTAGGTCGTTCTTGTGTCCAAATTGAAGCCCCGGAAACAATATTTCCAATGGTTCCAACCTCACATTCAAATTCTAAGTATGGAAGGAGAAAAGGGAAAAAGAGTGACGGCTGGTCAAAAACTCAAACTCAAACTTGGACTTTTTATCTAATCTTATCTATATATCTTGTCAAGGCTTCAATCAAGGTTCCAAACATCATCCAAGAGTCCTCAATTATAATATTTAAAGTTCACTTGCCAACCCATCAATATCAAGAGTCTGACAACCATACAAGTTTTAAGGTGACAGGCACCATTATACATCAATCCGATGTGAATTTAAAATTCGAATAGTTATATTTAAATTGTGAGTCTGTAATATTTTTTTATTATAAAAATAAAAGTCATTCAATTTTGGAGTTTTAAAAGGATACTCGGATTATAAATCGAATTGTATAACTTTTAAGGTAATAGCAGATAAACGTTGAAATGTTACACATTTAGGCTTTCAAAATACATTTCATATGTCCATAATATTGTGTTATTTGATAATTTTGTGTTGTTTTATGTAATTGTAGATTTTTCAAGTCTTTACACTTAAATGACATGAGTTAGAGGAATTTTACAAAGCTTACATAAATTTTTGAAAGAAAGAATTATCCAATCAAATTTAAGAATAAGATCTTAAATTTTCAAGTTGGAAGTTCTCTATGCAATAGTTGGTATTTTGGGCATATCTCCTTCATACGACATCGAATCGAGATGAATCAAGTGGAATTGGAAAGCTAACTCAAAGGAATACAAATTATTATCACAATAATTTCTCGTCTCATATATTTCAAATTCAAACCAAGCAAATCTTGTGTCTAACTTAAAACCCTAGAAGTCCAGTTTTAGAAAGGCGTAGCCTCATATTGAAATTCATAGCATAGAGGGATATATGAACAAAATATAAGACAAAACTCAATGTGTCCAATAAGTAGCTACCAAATTTGACTTCCTAAAACTTTTGATATCCAACCATTGTTGGTTGTATTTATGAACAAATCCGTAAATATTTGGGAAGGAAGGACCTTGTAAATGTATTTGCTCTATAAATAGAGAAGTTGGGTTGATTAAATGGAAGAGGTAGTAGAGAAGAGTGATAGAAAATTAAGGGTAGAGAAAATTTTCTTCCAAGCTCTCTTCCAAGAGAATTATGGCAATTTCTATAATCATGTGTAGCTAATCTTCCCATTCTTGAGGCTTAGTTGAAACCCTACTCAAGAAACATTTGAGATTTTGTAATGAATTCTTGGGTTGTATTCTTTTTGAATAATAATTGCACAACATTTAAAGTTTTCTAAATGTAATGTTTTATCTTACATCTTGTATTTAATTTTTGTGATTTCAAATGCATAGTTATGTGATAGTTTTATTTGTACATATATTGGGATTTTAAGATAGACCATGCTAAAGGAAGACAAACTGTTCCTATGGTAGTCGTTTTAGCATAAGACTGTGTACCAACCGAAGATGGTATATGCCTAGAATTTTGGTATATAATTTTTCTAGATGATCATATTAAGACTTGTAGTCATAATATATAATAATTTTCCATTAATTGTTCTTGAAAGAAAGGTAACAATTAACTTGTGTTACGCGAGTAGTGGTGAATTTGAACACCCTAAAGAATTCTTCACAATCCAATTTCACCATTCTTTTATATTTATTTTTCATTTTCATTGAGTTCACATCATCAACCTTCTTTGATCAAGTAAAAAAGAATTTTCAATTTTAAACACTTTAGTCATTACAATCTCTATGCTACTTAATTTTAAATAAATAATTTTGGTGTGAAAATTTCTCATCTAGGCCCTAAGAGCATCTCCAATGGTAATTGTCAAAATAGTATTGCCAAAGCTATAATTTGGCATGTTATAGGAGCAAAATGTCAAATTATAGCAATGGTGCAATGTCATTTTGGCATAATCCTAACAAACTTTCCTTCCTATTTTTTAGGTGGTGTTTGGATATAATTTTTTAAGTAGTTTTATTTTTTATTTATTTTTTGTCTTATGAACTTTTTAATTGTTTTTTTAGATATTAAATATTTACATTCTACCCTATAAAACAAATATAAAATTAAAAGAAATTAAAAACTAATAACATTGAAAAATAAATTACAATGGGCCTAATTTCACTAAAAAATAAAAATTACATTGACAAAAAAAAATTACATTTATAAACAAATGATAATGCATAAAATAAATTATATTATTACATTCTCCCCCAATTATGGTTTTGGAGGTAGGGAAAATAGTAACTTGGATTACTCATGTTGTGATGTCTCAAGTTCCTTTTAAAACAAATTTAGTATTTTAATCTAGAATTTCCACTTCTTTTGATCATCCTTGCTACTTTGGAACTTTATGAATCTCATGTTGTTGTCTATTCTTTCTCTAGAGTTATTTGGGTACATCCTAGTGCGTTCTGGGTTGTTGTTTTGCATTTGTGGGTGTTAAAGTAAGTCAGGGATTAATGGGAGTGCATGAAGGTGGCTAATGTCTCTATTCTGAGTTGGGACCGCTCAAGCAGTACTTTCATCGCTTGAGCAGTGATGTCGTCCTTCCAGTATCTTGTTTTGCAGTCTGAGTTACTAGGAATGTGTATTATTCACTCGAGCGAAGGTTTCATCACTCGAGTGGTTTTTTGCAAGGAGGAGAGAGATTTTAGGAGTTGGTATTTTTTGCTCGAGCATTCCAAAATTTGAACTGTTTGCTCGAGCTCATGGTTATTTGCTCAAGTGGTCTATCTGCTGTCAGCTCTGAAAAATGTGTCCAATCACTTAAAAGTTGATCCTTATACACACTCTCTTCTTCACTTTCACTTCTCTCTCTCTCTCTCTCTCTCTATATATATATATATCACTTTCTCTCTGTTCCCTCATCTCTCTAGAAACCCTCAATCCACCATATTTATTTCCTTGATCTTTCCATATCCTTTGAGATTTTGATCCAAGTGTCTTCTTTAATATTAGAGAGCTCATCAAGGGCTACGTCATGTACGGTAGAGATCGAATTTCAACGCCATTGATTTTGAGGCTCATCTCACATTTTCTTCACAAATCTTAAGGTAAGGTGTTTTTTTGAGTTATATATATGATTTTGGCATGTCTTGCCTTTTCCCTATGATTTTGAGTAAATGGTTAAGGGTTGAAGTGTTGGGTCTAGAAAATGTTAGAGAAATGGTTTTTCTTATGATTTTGGGTTCAAGATAAATTATTTTGTGAACTTATGAGTCACTTGAAAGTGCATGTAAGAAAAATATCTTGAAATGAAAGAAAACCCTTTTTGATCAAACCCTAGGTTTTGGGACAAATTGGAAAAAAATGGATTTTGTGAAATATCCATGAAATTGTTGTTAAGTTCCTTAAGAAATTGATAAAATCTTCCTCATGTTATTGTGTTGTTGAGATACCCATGAAATGGATGAGGGCAATTGTTGTTAAATTATGGACAACATGATGTGTATATGTTTGAGAAATGGAAATAAAAATAAACATTGATTGTAAATATGAAATGATATCATATATCACATGGATCTGGATTTTGGTTATGATTTAAGCAAATGTTGAGACTAATAGAATGTTACCGTGAGGGGTGGTTTTACGATACTCTTTCGTTCCAAACAAGCCCTTCAAAGCTCCTAGCTCCAATGACTGAAATAAGAAAATGCTCCGATCGGGGGTACCAAAATTAGCACTCTAATGGGCAAGTTAGTATTTGGATTAGAAGAGGGAGTTTTATATGTTTGAGAGTTTTAAATAGTTAAAGCATACCTTTTTCTCACTATCACCTTCTTTTTATAGTCATCCTTCCTCAGATATTTCCCCTTGTAATTTATCATTATTGCCATGTCAGGACCCACCTTTCTACTATACCTTTGGAGTGGGACATCTTCGGCCCACAAAATGGACTAACACACCGACCTTACTCCACTACTCGGCCCCAATGCTAGTTAGTTCTACATTTGGTACTCGGCTCATGCTTCCACTTGTTTGGATCCGCTTAGCATTGAATTGCTTAAGCCCAATGGGCCTTGGCTAAATTTGGCCCATCAGTGATGGGCTTGGATGTGCCTTGTTTGCTAATTAGGAAATCCATTTATTTGGATCCCACAATTGCCTCTTGAGCACCGGGCTACCTAGAATACTAAGTAACCATGCTCGGCTCTTATTGGGCTGCTCACTCGACCGAGTTAACAATCACGGCGTACATTTGAAGTGCCTTGAAATTTGGGCACGTGATAGACATGCCATTTCACTTCTAACACGACGGATAGGACCCGATGAGGAATATGTAAAGCTTCTCTCCTCTTCAAACTCCCTTCTCACTCCTTATTAATTGCTATTTCAAAAAACATCCTTTCACTCCTTTTTCACTTCCGAAAAACCCCCGCTTCACAACTCTTCAATTCCACCTTCATTTCCAATTACTTTAAAGTCTTCGTCGCTTGTGTATTCCTCAACTATACTTGTAAGTTATCTAAGCTCTGCTTGCTTATTAGGAAATCCATTTATTTGGCTCCCACAATTACAATGAAACCTTATAATTGTGTCTCATTTCATTCATTTTGCATAGCTTTGAATATCATTTATTATGGCTATGCCCAGGTAATTGATTTATTGTTTTGAAAAAACAATTAGAAATCTTGAAATGTTTTGGGGTAAATACATTTGGTAAGTCCAGATAGACAGTGTAGCTGGTATTGTTTAATGTGGCTTGAGTGTCTAGGATGAAAGGCCGAAAACATGTACGGGGGAAGTATCTCGTGCCTTCTGATTAGGAGCTGGTAAAGTGACGGATTGGTAGTGAAAGTTATGCCTACTTGCAGACACCAGCCTAGGGAATACTTGAGTCGTATTTACCACCTCATATTTAAGTTTTGTAATTTATTGAGATAATAAAATGTCTTTAAAAGATCATTGCATGTGATTTTAATAAGAATAGAACTTGTAAACTTTGGAGCATGGCATGGTGTTGCAATCATGTATATACGACTGTGTAAACATATATACTTTGTGAGGATATCTCTATTGGGCAATGTTGTCACGACCCAAACCCGGCCATATAGGTTTAGCATCGTAACTGACCAGTAATCCTAAGATTACCAAAGGCCTCTGAAACAAATTAGCAAGATAAAGGGCTAACTGAAGAAAATAACAAATATACAATGTCTAGAGAGCTATTAAAAATTATATTTTCATATATTATAACTTTGTATCAGCGTTATAACTACTATAGATAAACCAAGAAGAGGCTTAGCCCTGCTACATAATACAAAAGTTGAACAAACCAAAATAAAAGAAAACAAAAGCTTAAGACACGTTCGCAAACTTGACCACATCTATTATCAGGAACCTCCTTGTGAGGCACAGTGGTTGGCTGATAGCATTGATCTAGACTGGAACTCTTAAGCCTAGTCACACGCCTGATCACCTACATACATAAATAATACAATGAGCTGGAGCCCAGTGAAAAACAACGGAGTAAAGGTTTTATGAATAATGTCCATATAGATTCAGAAATCAGAGTTCAGATCAGAACATATTCGTATTTGTATTCAGAATTTGTAGATAGGCACATGTGGTACATCCATTAGCGCTAACAAATTAGATTGGTCATAAAGACCCATATGCAGAGCAGATGGTCATAAAGACCCATATATAGAGCAGATGGTCATAAAGACCCATATACAAAACAAATAAGGGGTTATGCATAACCAGTTCCATAAATGGACCCATGTGAAACCTTGGTACTAGGTAATTGATAACATATGTCATATGATGCTAAGAATGCTACGAATACATTTCAGAAAATTGGACAGCCATTCATGATTCACCAAATAGTATTTCAAAAAATAGGTCATATCATATCATTTAAAAAATACTTATAGTCAAACATAGCTTTACAGAGTTGTTACTCACTGATAGCTCTAGAAGTGAATTAGATGAATTAGACATATCAGATGGACTATGGCACATGTCACGACCCGAACCCGTCCCTATGGGTTAAGGCCATAACCGGCCAGTAATCACGAGATTACCTACGGCCTCAAACCAAATAAGACAAAACTCATCAAAGTTAAGGGGCCAAACGGAAGCAAATTTAAAACTTTGTCCCTAGAGTCGTGCTTATATGCACATCATAACATTCCATACATACATATGCTAATAACTCACAACAGAAAGTATAGTAACATGAAGTTCTATACAGACAGGATCATTCAAATCTAAGTCAGCCAAAACAAAGCTATATACCGACATACACCAAAGTCCTCGCCAACATGACAAAATAACAGAGAATAGTAGAAGGGCGAAGACGTGTCCCGTACGTGAGACGCAAGGGCTGACTCTTCAAAACCTTAGTTGTCCCATACAGACTTCACTGGGGCTGGGTTTGAACTTCTCTTGGCTTACCTACAAACACATGAATGAGAGTGAGCGAAAGCTCAGTGAATAATATCAAATAAAGAATATACATTGGAACAATATACATCAAACGGCCTTGGGCCCAATTTGCATTTCTACTAATACATACATACATAGAAATATGTAAGTTAAGTAACTGTGGTTCCAAACACATCATACGGCCTCGGGCCCAATTCATTAGTGTCAAACTATTATTTGTGTCAAACTGTCATTCATGTCAAACTGTTATTCGTGTCAAACTGGCCTATGGCCTTTTCAAACTTCCATATCAAACAGACCTTTAGGCCTTTCAAACTTTCATATCAAACTGGCCTTTTAGGCCTTTCAAACTTTCATATCAAACTGGCCTCTGGCCCATTCATGCATGTCAAACTTTCATTTGTGTCAAAATGGCCTTTGGCCCAATCATTTATGTCAATCGGCCTTCGGCCCAATCATTCACGTCAATCGGCCTTCGGCCCAATCATTCATGTCAATCGGTTGTCCATAATTCAAACTAGCAAACTTGTAAAGAAATGAGCAATTGGACAATTGACAAACTTCAAGATATCGATATTACTCACAGTGATCGGTTTGTGGATTTGCCCTGGAGCTTGACCCTACACATCATATAACACATATGGGTCGCAAATGATTCAATCCGTTCTTTAATTCACATATTCCTCTTTAGGCTTCATTCTTATCTCTTTAACTCAATTACAATGCTTAATGCATGCCTAAGAGTGCTTGCAAGTGAAAGAGAACGGAAAATGAAACACAGAACGATCACACAAAAGTTTCAGAAACAGGGTCCCCGCTCGAGCGTGAACTTACCCGCTCGAGCGGACCCATGAGGTCTGCAAAAGTACTGGTTATGTCATTTTTACGCTCGAGCGTGCATTCTGGCGCTCGAGCGGAAGTCCATCCTATATAGCTCCCCGCTCGAGCATGGACTTCCCCGCTCGAGCGGATATCATGGTCTGCAGAAAATACTGGGAGCACGAAATTAACGCTCGAGCGGCTGTTTACCCGCTCAAGCGGACATCAAATTCCTGGGTTTTCTGGAATGTGCTCTTGAGCTCAAATTCGACATTTCAACCACATTCCTTGTATATTATGGCTCCAATTTCACATATACTTGTATTAACATGATACCAACACCAAAATACATCATCATGGAGCTCAATTTCACAATTTAATCACATGCATGCCTCAATTTAATGCAAACTCATCACCAACACACTAGATTCAAACATACAAGACTCAAACTCCCATGATTTGCACTTGCATGTGAAATATACACAATATCCTCAACTTAATTGGTGAAGAGATGATCTAATACATGGTCAATAATCAAAACTCAACATGGATTACATACACATTGTGCTTAAATATGGAAATTCACAGTAATTTCCTACATGCATGCATCTATTGACTTAAAATTCAACATAAACAACTCAATCTCCTCACAAACAATTTAATTCATGTTCTTGACCAATATTAAAACTTGAATTCAAGATCAATTACCTACCTAGAGGCTCAACTTCTCCAATCAATGGCCAAATCTTGAGTTTAATCCTCAAATCTTCACAAAATTGGGCCAAACACCCAACGCCCCTTCTTTCTCTCTCTCTAGCCGACCCCCTTATCTTCTTCTTGAGTTAGAATCAGCCAAGTAGAATAACAAAGAGGCTATTTGAGTATATAGTGCCCCACTAAGTCCCATTAATTTAATAATAGACAATTGAGCACTAATTCACCAATTAAATCAATTTAATCTGGTCGTCCGAATCAATTTCCAATTAAATTTCACCGTAGACACTAAAAATTATGCCAACCACAATGGCGTAATCAATTTCGGGTTATGTGGCCGATAAGGCCTTCAATTTAATTCCCAAAGCAGATAAGCAAACAGATATTCCTACGGTGAACAGATAAAAATTCAAAATCACACATTTTCACATAATGGCACACAAAATCATATTAGACATATAATCAAACTCATAATAAGGACCAATTAGCTAATTATGGAATAGGGTTATCACAGCACATGACCTATATAAACACATGACAGACACACATTGCAAAACACGATCGGTAAACACTTAACTTAACATTTTTCTTTCTTGGTGTGTTTCTAATTCATTTCCTCATTATTGTAGCCTAAATCATGTCTTAAGAATACCTTAGATGAAATGAGGATGCAAAAATATACTTTGAAAACACTTGTAAAATTTCAGAAGTAGAGTAGTTCGCTCGAGCAAAGCTTTGGTTGCTCGAGCAGTCTGCAAAGTCTGGAAAACTTCTGGATGCTCTCATTTTATGCTTGAGCTAACATCTTAGCCACTCGAGCCAAGGTTGAAAAAAAGGGGTGGTCACTCGAGTGAAGCTTTGGTCACTCGAGCCAACTATCTCGACTGCAAAAGTACTGAGGGCTTGCAATCTGCGCTCGAGCGAAGATTTCACTGCTCGAGCAAACAATGCGAATTTTAAAATTTCCAGATTTCATCTTCAAGTTCAAAGCACAATTTCTTTGCATCAAAACACGTTTTTTTGGGCCAAAACTTAAGAAAACACTTGTAAACCCATAATACATCATGAATTATAAATCATTTCGCAAAATCAAAGTCCAAAAGCATGCCAATTATTCAAAATTAACTTGAAACTTACATATATATAACATGCATGTAATGCTATGACTTCAAACTTTCCAAAACATGCAAACTTAGGATAATTTTCTAGAAAACATGGGGAATTCTCAAAATAAGGTTAAGATAGGTGCATACATGTATGAATTCTTTGAAATCAACTTCAAAATGAAAGAAGATTTGCATGTATGTATGAGTTGAGCTTAGATTTTTCAATCTTAACTTCATTATCTTAATTAACCACCTAATTCCCTTGAATTCATGCTCTTGTTGATTTAGACACTTAACTTATGGGTTGAATTCTTACCTTAATTCCTCAATTGGAGTCTAAATGATTGATTCCTTGAGCTAGCAAACTAATTCTTCTAATTCCTCTCAATTCTCTCTTCTCTACACGTGGTTGATCACTTCTCAAACTCCAATCTTTCCCCCTCTCTCTCACGGTTTTGTCTGCAAGGATGATGAAATGGAAGTGTATAGAATGTTCTTAGGGTCAAGATTCGCCTTTTATAGGCTTGATTTAATGTTGGTTAATTAAGCTTGGCATAAGACTAATCAATTGGTATTATTTTATTCTAATTATTTGGTTCCGAATTAGAGTTCAATTAAACTTCATATAAAATTTTAAAAATCCCAAATAAAACGTTGACTTAGTCAATTTCATATTCGAATGCCAATAAGGCCTTCAATTAACAGAATAAAATAGAGTTTTGAATAGATATTCCTACAACTAACATATAGAAATGCAAAACATCTATAAAATACACAATTAACACATAATCTCATTCTTAAAACTTAATGAGCATTCTTAATCATGGATTATTGGCTAATTATGGATTGGGATTGTTACAGTCTTCCTCCCTTAAAGAGTTTGGTCCTCCAAACTACAAATTACCTTCATTTCGGAAGAATATAGGATCTAATGGAAATAATTTTGGATATCGTTTCAGTATATCTTCTTCTGTTTCCCACATTGCATTGGTTCCTCCGTGTTGTTTCCAGTCAACTTTGACCAATGGAATTTCTTTGTTTCTCAATCTTTTAATCCGGTGGTTCACAATTTGGATTGGTTGTTCTTCATAAGTGAAATCATCTTTAAAAAACACACGTGTCAATTCAATCACATGTAATGGATCCCGTAAATAATCTTGAACCATTGAAACATGAAAGACATTGTGCTTATGCTCCATGACCGGAGATAAGGCTATTTAATATGTCATCAGATTGATTTTCTTAATGATTTCATATGACCCTACATATTGTGGTGCTAACTTGCCTTTTGCTCTAAATTGGGTTTGCCCTTTCATTGGAGCTACTTTGATAAATACATGGTAGCCTACTTCATATTCTCGGTATCTTCTTCTAATATCCACATAACTTTTTGATGACTTTGTATGGTTTTCAGTTGTTGTTGAATCAATTTTACTTTCTCAGTCATATCTTGCACAAGTTTGGGTCCCAACAGTGGTCTATCGCCTACTTTGGCCCATTAAATTGGTGATCGGCATTTTCTACCATAAAACGCTTCATAAGGAGCCATATTGATACTCAAATGATACCTGTTGTTGTACACAAACTCGACCAAAGGCAAGTAGGTCTCCCAATTTCCTTGGAAATCCAACACACACATTCGTAACACATCTTCCAACATCTGAATAGTTCGTTCTGATTAGCTATATATTTGTGGATGATATGCACTACTAAGTCTTAGTTTAGTCCCTAAGGCTTGTTGCAAACTTTGCCAGAATCTTGATGCGAATTTCGAATCTCTGCCAAATACAATAGATACTGGCATACCGTGTAGTCTCACAATCTCATCAATATAAATATTAGCTAATTTATCCACATTATAAAAAGTTTGAACGAGAAAAAAGTGAGTGGATTTAGTCAAACAATCAACAATTACCCAGATAGAGTCCATACCTCTGGGAGAACGAGGTAGACCGATAATGAAGTCCATCGTAATATGCTCCCATTTCCATTCCGGTATTAGAAGTAGTTGAAACAATCCAGCGGGTCGTTGATGTTTAGCTTTCACTTGTTGGCAATGAAAGCATTTGGCTACAAAGTCCACAATACCTTTTTTCATTCCAGGCCTATGTTTCAAATCTTTATACATCTTCGTATTTCCTGGATGCATAGCAAATTTGGAATTGCGGGCTTCTGTCATAGCACGCTTTTTCAATTTTGAACAATCTACACAAAGCCTACCTTGAAATTTTAACACATTAATTTCAATTGTAAATCCCGGTCTCGGTTTAGAGTTTTCCACAATCTTTTTCAGACATTCATCTTCTAATTGATTTTCTTTAATTTCCTCAACAATTGTTGGCTGGGCAGAAATAGCAGCTAAGACTCCGCCCTGTTCATGTAAAACATTTTCAATTTCATTCTGTTCCAGATTATACAACAAATCTTTCTGTCCAGTGAGCAAGCATGCCAAATTCCCAATGTATTTTCGGCTCAAAGCATTTGTAACAATATTGGCCTTTCCTAGGTGATACAAAATTTGCAAGTCATAATCTTTAATCAGTTCAAGCCATCTCCTTTGTCTCATGTTCAAATCTTTCTGAGTGAAAAAGTATTTCAGGCTTTTATGATCAGTATACACCTCACAAGTCATTCCATACAGATAATGGTGCCATATTTTTAGTGCAAACACTACAGTTGCAAGCTTAAGATTATGGGTTGGATAGTTCTTCACGTGGTCGGAGTTGTAGAGAAGCATAAGCAATCACTTTACCATTTTGCATTAATACACACCCTAAGCCTTTGTATGAAGCAGCACTGTAGATTTGGAACCCATCTGCACTAGTTGGTAAAGTCAGAATCGGTGCAGTTATTAATTTGGTTTTCAATTATGGAAAAGTTGATTCACACTGATCATTCCAAGTAAATAGCACCCATTTTTGTGTTAACTGAGTGAGTAGCATGGCTAGTTTTTAAAAGTCTTTCACAAATCGACAATAATAACCAGCAAGTCCTAGAAAACTACTAACTTCTATCATTGTGGTTGGTCTTGGCGAGTTCACAATAGCCTCAATTTTTTGCGGGTCAACAAATATGCCATCCTTGTTAATCACATGCCCTAGAAAAATTATATTGTCAAACCAAAATTCACACTTAGATAGTTTTGCATACAATTTCTTTTCTTGCAGAGACTGTAGCACAATTCTCAAATGATTCTCATGTTCTTCCCTGCTTTTAGAATAAATCAAGATATCATCTATGAACACAATAACAAATTCATCTAGAAATTGTTTAAAAACCCTATTCATTAGGTCCATAAATGCGCTAGATGCATTCGTGACCCCAAATGGTATCACTAGAAATTCATAGTGCCCATATCTAGTTTGAAAAACGGTTTCTCTACATCTTCTGCTTTGACTTTCAACTAATGACACCCAGATCTAAGATCTATTTTAGAAAACACTTGGGCTCCCTGAAGTTGGTCAAACAAATCCTCTATTCGGGGCAGTGGGTATTTGTTCTTCACAGTCACTTTGTTCAATTCCTGATAGTCTATACAGAGTTTCAAAGTTTTGTCATTCTTTTTAACAAATAGAACTGGAGCATCCCAAGGTAAAGTGCTCGGTTGAATAAACTTTTTGTTTAATAGTTCTTGAAATTGGGCTTTCAGTTCTTTCAATTTAGTTATGGAAATTTTGTATGGGATCTTCAAAATCAGTTGTGTTCCAGGTGCTATCTCAATAGAAAATTCAATTTCCCTATCTATCAAATTTCTAGGCAATTTAATAGGAAACACATCAAGAAATTCATTGACTATGGGGATAGTTTCCACTTTAATACTATCTGCAGGCACAGTTAATACATAACACAAATAACCCCTACAACCCTTCCTCTGCAGTTTATTGGCTTTCATAGAAGAGATCAAATATGAAGGAGGAATCACATCATTCCCAACAAACACAAACTCAAGTAACCCTGGTGGCCGAAATATAACATATTTAAGAACACAATCAATGGTGGCATGGTACTTTATCAACCAATCCATACCCAATATACAATCAAAATGATCAATATTCAAGGATAACAAGTCAGCATATAACAACATATCACCAATCACAACATCACATGCCGGATACACATAAGCACATAACATAAAACCCCCAAATGGTGCAGATATAGATAACAAATAATTCATAGGTTCTAATGATCTAGTCAATTTTTGAGAGAATGCATATGACACAAACGAATGTGTAGATCCAAAATCTATCAACACATATGTAGTTTGAGCACAGATAGGAAGTATACCTGACATCACAGATTCAGTGTTTTGAACATCTCCCGACGCTAATGCAAAGACTCAACTGTGCCTCAAAGTTTCATTTCCTGTAGTGGCCCGTGTATTTGATCTTAGTACTGAAGCAGATCTGGATGAACTTGCCGCAAGATGGTCACTATCGTCAGATACAAGTGGACAATCTTTTACCATGTGGCCTATCTTGCCACTAGGAATGGCAACAGGCCGAGGAGCCCGGGGATTACACTCTCCGTCCTCGATCCCCGATCTATGAAGGTATAAAATTTTCCGTCCCCGTCCCTGATCCCTAACGGGGAACCTATCACCCTCCTGCCCCTGCCTTCTAATGGAGATCAGGTTTCCCCGACCCTAAAAAATCCCCGACCCAAGTATTTGATCCTCATTTTGGTCAATTGTCTCTCTCCAGTCCGCATCCAACATGATATATTTGTAACCCAGTTTTTTATTCATTCTAATTTTAGTGGAGAAGAGCTCATTGAATCAAAATCAAAGCTAAAAAAAAACCTAAATGACAACAAATCTATGCATATTTGAATTATTACAGATCTGTTCAATGCTTACAGATCTATTTCATCATCAACAACAACATTCAACAACAACATACATCATCAAGAAGAAGAATAAGAACCAAAACAGATCAACAACTACCAAAAAAAAAAAAAAACAAATCAATGATCGGAGATAACAACGTTGACGACAGTGATGATAGAGACAACGTCAATGGCATCGAGTGACTCTAAGATCTGTGAGAGTCGGCGATAGAGGGCGGCGAAGGAGGCAAACTTGAGCGTGAGTGAGAGTCGGCAATTGATTCAGATTTGCATAGATTTGTTCTAAGATCGATGACGATTTGATGCCTAGTTTTGCCATGGAAGCTTTTAGATAAATCAATCTAGGGCTTGTGCAAAAGAGAGAAGGCGAAGAAGAGAAAGGCGTCAAAGTTGCCGTGATGTTCTTGAGGCAACAGTGAGTGACGCGAGATTGAAGGAGAGAGAAAAATCTGAGTAAGAGGAAGAGAGAGATGAGAGATGGTTTCTGTGTGAGGTTGTGTTAGCGTTTGGCTTATATATATAGGGGTATAAGAGTAATTTCAGTTCGGGGAAACGGGGATGGGGCCGGGGACGAGGACGGGGCTGGGAAATGTATCACTATCCCTAGCCCCAAAATTGTAACAAGCCTCGCATTGCCTTAGTCATGCTCACATGCATATATATAAATATAACTTTGTCTTGTTAAGTTGCATTCATGAAATCCTGTTTTGTTTTATCTAAGTGTTGTTGCATGCTTTGTTCCTTGCTTGGTGTGTGTTTAGCCGAGGTCATCTTAAGCCTAAGTCACACCTTTGAACCTCTTACACCTAGGACCATTTTGGAACCACTTCGGTTGACCTCCACCTTCACCCTAGCATATTGGCCGAGATGTCATTATCTAGGCCGAGGTGTTCATCACCAAGGCTGAGATGTGTGTTATCTAGGCCGAGATGTTATACCAAAGTGATCTTGTTTCTGTACTGGAATGACCTAGACCGAGGTGTGGCACAGCTAGGCCAAGTGTTGTCCTTCCTAGCCGAGATCATTGTTCCCTTACTTGCCGAAGCCCATGTACTAGCCGAGATCATTACCTGCCGAAATGCCCATGTCACCTTACTTGTTGCTTACACTTTGTCATGCTCTTGTCTTATCAATCTATCACCTTTTGAGGAGAACCAATCCAGTAGTGCCACGTGTCCCAGCAGAGGGTTAAGTCAGCCAGCAGAGAGAGAAAACATATCATTTCTATATCTTTGCCTTTATAGAGAGAGAAACTCTAGGAAGAGAGAAGAAGAAGTTCTTAGAGAGGGAGTGGATTTCCAAGCTTAATCTTTAGAGTTGAAACCGTTTGATTCGTGTTTTGAGGTTAGAATCTTGATCTACTCTTGTTATTCTTTATGTTCATCTAATCGTATTGCATGATCTAGCATGATTTATGATCCATGCATTGATTTAAAGTTGTTTTAGAAAGAGGAAATGATGTTCATGTGTTCTTGAAGAAAAACCATCTTTTGATCCGAAAGTTTGTGTCAAGATCCATATTTTTGTGTTTGTTTTCTTAAGATCTTCAAGTATGGGTACCAAGGTCCATGTTTTTGAACTCATAGCATGAAATCTCAGATTTTGTAACAAGAAGTTATGATTTTAGCCTTCATGTTCTTTATGTTCTTCATGTTCATGTTCTTCATGTGCTTCAAGGAAGGAAACCCAGATTTCCAGACTTCACATTTCCCTAGGTGTGGTCACCGAGACCACTCTTGCCTAGATCTCACACTTAGGCCAAGCATCGTATCTCACCTTGGCCTACCTTGCATGATCACTTGCACCATTAGTCATCTTGCATGAACACCTCGGCAGACAGCCGTTCGCCAAAGCCTTGGTAACCACACCTCGGCCAAGAGGTGTGGGACCTCGGCAAAGACCTGATTGGTACCCAGCATGTTTCACTTTGTCTTGACTTGGTTTTGAAAAGAAATGCCGGGATCATTTACACTCATGAAAAGCTTGTTTTAAGAATGCATTCATACCCATCTTTGAACATCTCTTCTTGTCTTCTTGAAGTGCATTCAGTAGACTCTATTATGTGTTTGTAGGACTTGGACCCTTGCTTTAACCCCGACGTCTGAAGAGCTATGTGAGTGGTATTTTTAATAAAGCTATGTTATAAAGTTTTGAAAAAGCTTTGCTTTGCTTTGTTTTGGAAAAAATATTTGTTAAGCATGAATGAATACCCCTATTTTGTGTATCATGTATTAGCCTTGTTTTGGATGACATTCTTGGCAAGTCCTTACGTGCTAAAGGACTCTAAGCCTTTGTAGCATAAGTCCTTACGTGCTAGAGGACTTTAAGCCTTTGTAGCATAAGTCCTTACATGCTAGAGGACTCTAAGCCTTTGTAGCACAAGTCCTTACGTGCTAGAGGACTTTAAGCCTTTGTAGCACAAGTCCTTACGTGCTAGAGGACTCTAAGCCTTTGTAGCACAAGTCCTTACGTGCTAGAGGACTCTAAGCTTTTGTAGCACCTTTGTTTAATGTCATCCCCCATGTATTATGTAGATGTTACTAAACATCCCAAGAAGCTTTGAAAGATTTGATTGATGAACTTGATTCATCCCATGTTTTGTTACAAGCCATGATATGTATTGTTTTGATAAAGATCTCGGATATCATTCATTCAAACCTTTATTATTTATACCATTCACTGAGTATCCAAGCTCACCCTCTCCTTATATATATATATATATATATATGTAGGTGTTGAGCAAGAAGGCGGCGATGCCTAGATGATTATTTGCAACTTGTTTTGGATTCATACTTTTGATAGCATCTTGAAGACTATGCTTCTTGACTTGTAGTTTACTCCTTTTGTTTATGTCGGCTTGAGAAGCCTTTTGATCAAGATGTATTATGTACTTATTTTATTGTATTCAAGTTGTTAGACCTTGATAAGGTGTATGTCATTTTATTTAATTTATGCACAGCTCTCATGGACTAATTGGATTTATATATATTGCTTCCACACTTGTAAGCCCCATATGTATACTCTGATTGTGTGTGAATTTTTGTAAGTTGGCCTTTGGTAATCTCGGATTATTGGCCATCACGACACCATTCTACTAGGGGCGGAATGGGGTCGTGACAAAAATTGTCGGGTATTCATTTTCGAATACCATCCCTGGCCTGTCAGGGGTATTTTTTGGAGAAAAACCATTCTAATTGGGGTTGGGGGGCTAAGTCCCCGTCGGGTCAAGTTTAAATTGCCATCCCTACTTGCCACACTAAAAGCAAGCACTCGTTGCACGATAACAGACACTTTTGTGCGTTCTTCCATATTCAAAATAGAGAGGTGCAAACCCACTACTTTGACTTGACTACTAGAAAATCCCGTATTTTGTTTCTTTTTCATTTGAAAATGAGTAGCTCTTTCTGAAGTTAAACCCAGATCTTCTACCTTTTCATTCAGTCATTAGAACTTTGGTCTATTTCATTGCTGCTAAGTTGGCTTCAGTCATCAGGGCTCGGTCCAGTACATCCACATACTTGGGCAGTTTCAACACACCAACCCGACCAAACACATCTAAATTAAGCCCACCTTCGAATTTCCTGGCTTTTTTGTAATCCGTATCTGCTATATGAGGAGCAAATCGAGCTAATTTTGTAAACTTAGCTTCATATTTAGCTACAGACATGTTGCCTTGTTTCAATTGCTCAAATTCAGAGACTTTTCAATCTCAGAAACACTGAGGGAAGTATTTTTTCATAGAAGATGTCATTGAATTGATTCTAGGTTAAAGTCCCATTATTATCTCTTATTAACATCCACCAACATCAGGCTTCGTCTTTCAGAGTGTACATAGCCAACAAAACTTTCTGAATTTCGGCACATGGAAAGACTTCAAACAGTTTCTCCATTTCTAATATCCAAGTCTCAGCCTTCAATGGTTCAATACCACCCAGAAAGGTCGGTGGTTTCATTTTGCTGAACTTTTGGATTAGACTAATAATGTCATTGTTTACCGGCTATACTTGTACCGGCGAAGGCAGAGGAGGCAGAGGTTGTTGTCTTTGTTATTGTCTCATGGTGTCAGTTAAGGCCTCAAGCATTCTTTCCAGTCGATCCATCCGAGCATTGGACGATTTAAATTCGTTAGTATTTCTTGTTCTTTCCATTGCTATAGGTAAAGAGAGCACCAATAAACACAGACAAGTAATCTTTACAATTTTCACAGTGTTCATATTCATTTCATTTTGTTTTACATTATTTCAGTCAACTATGTTCACATGATGTCACACACTCACACATGCAGATGTAATGTCCCTAATTCTTTTCTAGAACATCTTGTAGCTCATATGGACTCGAGTGTGTGGTATAACTCATGCTCTGATACCACTCTATCACGATTTAAACCCGCTCCTATAGGTTTAGTATCGTAACCAGCCAGTAATCTTAAGATTACCAAAGGCCTTTGAAACAAATTAGCAAGATAAAGGGCTAGCGGAAGAAAATAACAAATATACAATGTCTATAGAGCTGTGTAGACTTACATGGGATGGGATAAAAAATTAAAACTTATATTTTCATCTATTATAACATCATATTAGCGTCATCACTGGTATAGATAAACCAAAAATGGGCTTAGCCCTGCTATATAATACAAAAGTTGTCCAAACCAAAATAAAAGGAAACAAAAGCTTAAGACAGGTTTGCAAACTTGACCACATCCATTATCGGGAACCTCCTCGTGAGGCATAGTGGTTGGCTGATAGCATTGATCTAGATTGGAACTCTCAAGCCTGGTCACATGCTTGATCACCTATATACATAAATAATACAATGAGCTGAAGCCCAGCGAATAGCAACAGAGTAAAGGTTTTATGAATGATGTCCATACAGATTTAGAAATCAGAGTTCAAATTAGAACAGATTCATATTTGTATTCAGAATTTATAGATAGGCATATGTGATACATCCATTAGCGGTAACAGATCAGATTGGTCATAAAGACCCATATACAGAGCAGATGGTCATAAAGACCCATATACAGAGCAGATAAGGGATTATGCATAGCTAGTTCCATAAATGGAACCCACGTGAAACCTTGGTACTAGGTAATTGATAACAATTTTCATATGATGCTAAAGATGCCACGAATACATTTCAGAAAATTGGACAGTCATTCATGATTAACCAAAGAGCATTTAAGAAAACAGACCATATCATATTATTTAAAAAATACTTATAGTCGAACATAGCTTTATAGAGTTATTACTCACTGATAACTCCAGAAGCGAATTAGATGAATCAAACAGATCAGATGGACTATGGCGCGTGACCTGCACAAATACGTGATAGATACACATTGAAACACACGCTCAGTAAGCATTTAACTCAACACTTTTCTTTCTTGGTGTGTTTCTAATTCATTTCCTCATTATTGTAGCCTAAATCATGTCTTAAGAATGCCTTAGATGAAATGAGGATGCAAAAATGTACTTTGAAAACACTTGTAAAATTTCAAAAAATAGGGCAGTTCGCTCGAGCGAAGCTTTGGTCACTCGAGAGGTCTGCAAAGTCTGCAAAACTTCTAGATGCTCTCATTTTACGCTTATGCTAACATCATGGTCACTCAAGCCAAGGTTCAAAACAAAGAGTGATCGCTCGAGCGAAGCTTTGGTCGCTCGAGCCAACTACCTTGACTGCAAAAGTACTGAGAGTTGCAACGTGTGCTCGAGTGAACAGTGTGAAATCTGGAATCTCCAAATTTCATCTCCAAGTTCAAAACACAATTTCTTTGCATCAAAACATATTTTTTTGGGCCAAAACTTAAGAAAACACTTGTAAACCCATAATACATCATGAATTACAAATCATTTTGCAAAATCAAAGCCTAAAAGCATGCCAATTATTCAAAATTTACTTGAAACTTACATATATATAACATGCATGTAATGATATGACTCCAAACTTTCCAAAACATGCAAACTTAGGATAATTTGTTAGAAAACATGGGGAATTCTCAAAACAAAGCTAAGATAGGTGCATGCATGTATGAATTCTTTGAAATCAACTTCAAAATGAAAGAAGATTTGCATGCATGTATGAGTTGAGCTTAGATTTTTCAATCTTAACTTCATTATCTTAATTAACCACATAATTCTCTTAAATTCATACTCTTGTTGATTCATACACTTAACTTATGGGTTGAATTCTTACCTTAATTCCTCAATTGGAGTCTAAATGGTTGATTCTTTGAGCTAGCAAACTAATTCTTCCAATTCCTCTCAATTCTCTATTCTTTAAGCGAGGTTGATCACTTACTTCTCAAACTCTCTCCCTCTTTCTCATGGTTTTGTCTACAAGGACGATGAAATGGAATTGTATAGAATGTTCTTAGGGTCAAGATTCGCCTTTTATAGGCTTGATTTAATGTTGGTTAATTAAGCTTGGCTTAAGACTAATCAATTGATATTATTTTATTCTAATTATTTGGTTCTGAATCAAACTTCAATTGAACTTCTCATAAAATTCTAAAAATCCCAAATGACACGTTGACTTAGTCAATTTCATGCTCGGATGTCGATAATGCCTTCAATTAACAAAACAAAGTAGAGTTCTAAACAGATATTCCTACGACTAACAGATAGGAATGCGAAACATATATAAAATACACGATTAATACATAATCTTAATCGTAAAACTTAATGAGCATTCTTAATCATGGATTATGGGCTAATTACGAATCGGGGTTGTCACATTTGTGTTCACCCTTAGTGGATTTGTGCAAGAAATAATGTGGTGATCCCACCTAACTAAGGGCGTGAGAAGTCCTTGGAGAGCACGTGGCTCTTTCTTTTGTTAGTTCTTCTGGCAAGCCAAGGGCTTTACTTGTGTGGGTTTGATAACCACCTTTTGTGTAACAAGCCTAAGCCTTGGAACTTGTAACCCATGAGGCATTCTTTTATGATTATTTTGTTCATTTTTAACTATCTCATGTGCTGTAAATTCAGCTTTGAGAGGATTGAATGTGTATTACATGTGGACCTTTTTTATAAATCTCTTACATGAATGAATACGAATATAGAGATTTGATCATTTGAGTTGAAATCAGTGTGATTGGTTGAATTAATTAGACTTATCATTATGTCATTAATTAGGGGCGTTACAACCCATATGTGTAGACCATTTTGCGAAAATCTCATTTTTGCGCATTGTGTAATAAGCTTTCGCCCAAGGGTCTATATTGGAAATGTCGATACTCATTATCGAATTTTCTTCGCAAGTTTTTTCGTCTCCTCCATTGCTCTAACCTTTCTTTATTCTCTTTCATTTTTTTCATTTCTTTCTCAGTAAGGTGTTGGTTAAATGTCTCCAATAAATTATTAAATTTATAGTATTCAACTTCAACAACTTGACTTTTTCGACGTAGTTCTTTAGGAACTTTCCTACCTCTAGGTCTTTTACCTATGGCAGAGTCACTACCATCACCACTTCGATTGTTATCATCATCAAGAGAAATGAAGTTATCAATAGGGGACTCAAGGGCTGAATCGATAAATGGTGTATGTGTCTTTGAATTCACCGAGTTCGTAAGAGCTACATCTTGCCACTTGACATTGCTTTGCAAGACTGGCCAACAATGTTCAAAAGCAAATTTTTTCATCTTGATTGTATTAAAGTTTTGCTTGAAGCATCTATATGGATAAAATATTAAAAGAATTAATTTCATAGTTTTTATATGAGAAAAATAAATAGTAACATAATAATTAAGATGAAATCTTACTATATCAGTTGGAAACATCTCACTTGGGGGTAGATTTTTGACTTGCGCTAAACACTCCTGAAATTTGTTACAACACTTTAGGATTGTATCCCATCGAGATTGGATAGATACTTATGTTCTTGATTGATCTTTCTGAAGAGAGCAATAATTTTCAAAAATTCTCCCCCAAAATTGAGCATGCGATTGCAAGTTGCCAATAATTGGGTCATGATTAATGTGACTCCAAACCCTACAAATTAATGTTGGGATAATGGAAAGTTATGAGAACATATTGAGATAGGGGTTAGCATTTATATTTTTTAAAATATTACCGTTATGGTAAAAGACAAATTTGTTTAATTTATAGCTGTTTATAGATGTTTGAATAGCACCATCTCTTTAATTTTAAAACCATTGGATGAGATGATCTAATAGTTTAATTGGATGACACAACGGCTCCAGAACCTTCTCATCAATTCAGTCTTTCTCTTTTTGTCTTCTAGACTTGTATCTATCTTTGTCTCTTTCTCACTCATCCAACGGCTCCAAAACCTTCTCATCAATTTAATCTCTCTTTTTGTCTTTTAGACTTGTATCTATCTCTGTCTTTTTCTTACTCATCTCCTAACCTCCATCTCTTCATCTCTCTCTCTCTCTCTCCCCCCTTCTTTTAGCTCCAGCGTCCAAAACCTTCACCGATCAATCCGAATCCCTTAGAAAACCCTCCATCAACTAGTATAAAAACCTGTTACAGAACCACCCCACTCTTTCTTCTCTCCATCTCTTTTGAAGGGTTTCTCACTCACCCAAGGTCTCCATTTATCTCCTTCTACAGCTCCGGTGAAGATCAGTCTCAAACCCTTCGAAATGCTCAAACCCTTTGCTTAACCCTAATTCAAACACTCCCAAACTTCTACCAAACCGAAACCCTTATTCAAACCCTTCTAAACCAAAACCCTCTCTAAAATCAACCTTGCTTTCTTGGTATTTATCAAAGTCACTAAAGATCCATCTAATGATGACAAACGAATTAGAGTTGCTCGGATGATCTAATGAGTCAACAAATGACGTGTTGTTGAGTTCTTCCTTTATTATCAAGTTTTTTTTTATTAATAATTATATTTTTATTTGTTAGTTAATTTAATTTGTTAATATTTATGTTTTTGCCAACATTTTTGTGTTGATTACGTTGTTGTTGTTTACTTTCTTCTCTTTATCTACATTGTGTTTTTTTTTTTTGTTTGTTGTTGTTCACTTTGGAGCCAAAAATCAATTATCTTTGATGATGTGGCATGTTTGACAATTGCCAAACCTACTACCAAATTTGGCACAACAAGTGGCTTGTGCCAAATTTGTCAAGAGGTATAACAACTCATTGGAGACCCTTTTTTGTTGACTCTTGCCAAATTTTGGCTTTAGCAGCTCCAATAGCAAACCATTGGAGATGCTCTAAGGATGAATAGATTATCTACACAAGAAAACTTGTTCTATACTTAATTTTCTATCACTCTTCTCTACTACTTTTTCTATTTGATCAACTCAACCTCCCTATTGATAGAGTAAATTCATGTACAAAGTCCTTGCTCCCCCAAAATTTAGGGTTTTTCTCATAAATGCAACCAATAATGGTTGAAGAGTTTGGCTACATCCCCCTATTTCATTACCTTTAATTACACCTCTAATGAAATGGAAAACAATTTTAAAAGGAGAGAGAAGAGTTTAAAGAAAATTGATTGGTTGGTATTGTTTACCACCTCATTAGAAGTGCAATTGGGGGTGAAGAGGGATGGGGTATTTCATAATGGTTGAATATGAAATTTTAGGAAGTTAAATTTGGTAGCTAGTTGTTGGACACATTGAGTTTTATCTGTTCTTTTGTTCATATTTCCCTCCATGCTATGAATTTTTTCATGAGGCTAGTCCTATCTACAACTAGATTCCTAACTCCCTTAAGATTTTAATTTATGTAACACTTTTCATCTATAATTCATTCACCAAACGAATAGGGAAAAAAAGAAAAAGAAAAAAAGAGTTGTAATCTCTTTTACACTGACATATATGTTTCCTTGTTTATCCTTATATCTTCATATTATCTGTATTAGTTTCAATTTATTTAGCCTTATTAAAAAAAAGTTAGTGTAATTATGCCAAAACTATGAAATTTTTATATGCTCCATTTATTTGGGCAGGAAACATTTTCTATGAAATTTTTTTTTCAGAAATGTTTTCTAGAGAAGACATTTTTTTATGTTTGGTGGTGGTGGTGGTGGTAAAACAAAAGTGCTAGTGGAGGTGGTGGCATAGTGGTGGGGTGGTAGCGGCGGTAATAGCAGTAATGATAATGGCAATGGCCATAGTGATTGGCGGTGTGGTGGTGGAGGTGAGAGTAGTAGCGATAGTGTGGTGACATTGGTAAGATTTTAGTCTGGAAAACATTTTCCATCTTTTAAAAGTGGAAAACATTTTCTGCCCTTATAAGTTTGTTTTCTGTTGACTATGGAAAATATTTTCCATTAACTTTCGCCTTCTATTGTACCAAACACCAGAAAATACAAAAAATATTTTTCGCTCAAACAAACGGAGTGTAAATTTTAGGAGAGATCTATATAAGTAGGGAGAACGAATCTCCTCACTTGCATGTGAGTCTTATTTCCCTTATATTAATTGGGTTTTCTGTCCCATTTTGAGAGTTTCTTTGTAAATTTTTTTTTTAATGTATTTGATCATCATTACTATTATTGTAATTTATTGGATTTTATTATAATAATTGTAGAGGGATAAAACATTGGCCTAAACCCAAACTTAGCCAAGTAGGTTAACTCAAGGAAAAAGCCCAGATAACCAAAAAATCCATCAGATAAGGAGACAATGTGTAGACAGCCCATTTTTGACCATCCTCAAGACTTGGACGTCATCGTTTGAACACTCGATGATCATCCATTCTCGTGTTCGTTTTGAGTTCCTGAAGGCCTCGGCTGTGCGCCTTGCCTTGGAGCCCCTCAACTTGTTGTTTTGTGCTTGGTTGTGGACCAAGAGCTTGTGGCTTTGTTTCTGAGGGAAGGGGGTGGCCTGTTAGCCAGCCCTACAACCCATCGGCCAGGCCCTGTGCCCATCGGCCATGCCCTCTTTCCATTGGCTGTCAGTGTTGGTCGGTCGGCCTCACTGATGGCCGGTCAACCCCTTTAATGGCCGGTCGGCCATTTTTTTGGGTCAAGGCCCTTTTCTTTGCTTTTGCAAATATTTTGTTGCCAACTGTGCCAGCTGGTGAGCACAAAATGCATCCTCCATACACTATGGAGGGATTGCACCAAGTTTCTAGCTTGTCCAACAAGCTTGAGACTTGGATTTCTATAAGAGGGGAGGCTCTTTCCCCTTTCCAGAGGTTCAACAATTTTAGGGCTAAACATATCCCTCTCTCTATATATTTCTCCCTCTCTCTCAATATTTGTACTAGTTTGTGCCTTAAAGTGTATTTTCTCTTCACTTTGGCACTACAACACCTAGTTAAACACCTTCACTCTTGAGCTGAGATTCTTGGAGATTGTATTTGAGTGGTTTTAGCTTGGTTATGTCTTAGAAACTTGCTGTTTTGTTGTGCTTCAAGGGTGAGTCTCATATCCTCTTTAAAGCTTTATTTTCATTGCTTATTTGGCCATCCTTACATATTGTTTTAGGCCTTACTTTCAACTACAAAAAGCTTTGTTTTCAAGTGTTTTAGATGGTTGTTTGAGGCCTCTTTGGTATTGATGGTGTTCTATCTTCTTGTGTGCCTTATTTGCTTAGGCTTGGAGGCATCCTTTAAGGCCTTTGAGTTCATCTTTGTTTGGCCTTTTAGCCACTGAAATCCAGTGGATTTTCAGTGGTAGAAATGTGGTTTTGAGGTCCAAAATGAGAGGGGGTGGTCCCCTCTTCTCTTGTCTTGTTTGCTTGCCTTGTTGGCTTAATGATTAAGCATGTTTTTCTAGCACATGTTGGCTTATTCTTAGCTTATTTTTGGTCTTATTTTAGCATGGCATAACACTGTTTTGGCTTGGTTTGCTTACCTCCTGCATGCTCCTTGCACTTGTAGTGCAATTCCACTCACTAGCCTAGCATGCTTACTACTTTGGCCTATGGCTCTAGCTTGTTTTGGCTCTATTTCAGCATGCTCCTTGCCATGATTTCACATGCTTTAGGTCTGATTCGGGTGGTCTTGATCATATATGCTTTGCTTTCTATAGCCATAGTGTAAAGCCTCTCCACTAGCTTTGTGTTTTGAGTCCACTAGCATGCATTGCTTGGGCTATTTGCATGATTTAGCATCATTTGATATATGATTTCAGAGCATGTTTCACTATCATACCCTCGTCTGTATCACTCTTTCAATGCTTTTAGAGAGTTGTGCCTTATGTCTTGATCTTGGGCTAATTTGTATGCAAGCTTGCCTAAGCTTTTTGGGACTACTATCTCAGTGTGTTTTTGGTCTTATTTTGCCATGATACAATTCTATTTTTAGTTGGTTAGAGCATCCCTCATTTGCTTCTTACACTTGTAGTGTAATCATGCTCATTGGCCTAACTTACTTAGTGTTTTGGTCTCCCATTCTAACATGTGTTAGCTCTACTCCATGCATGTTTTGGCATTATTTTGACCTGCCTTGGGACTGTTTTGAGTCATCTTGGCCCTTTGGGGCTTGCTTGATATGGCTATGGTGTAAGTCCCTTAGCTAGTCTTGAGTTTTGAACCTTCTAGCATGCCTTATTTGTGGTGTTTGGATGATTTGGCATCATTTAACACTTGATTTCAAAGCATATAGTGTTGCCACACTTCCATGTTTTTCACTCTTTAGGTGCTCTTGAGAGTTGCACCTTTATGCCTTGTTTGTGAGCCAATGCATGAGCATTATTCCTTACCATGCATGCTATCATTTCAGATCATTTTGGCCACTGTTTTGGCATGCATGAGGTCTATTTGGTGTTGGTTTAGTCCATTGAGCATTGCGTTACATGGTCCTAGTGTTTTATCCTTCACTAGTGTTTAATGCTTAAGTGTTCTAGTATGTTGTGCATGAGTGCTTACATGTTAGAGTCTTGTGCATACCACCTTAGCATGTCAAGATTAGCATGTTGTTTGCATAGCACATTGTTTGCATGTGTGTTGCATTGCATTGTGTTTGGATCAGATGTTGATCCAAACACGAGAAACGAGGGGCGTTTTTTACTTGAAGTGATGAAACACGCCTCATTTCTTTGTCGCTTTCCCCCTTGATTGTGCATGATAGGATGGAGGCCTCTCGAGTCCTATGTGTTATTTGTGCATTCATCGACATTATGTAAGCTTGACTCTTTGGCCATCATGCATTGAAATGCATGATTGGTGGCTTAAGAGCTGAGCACTATACTTCTTTGAGCTTGAGACATGATAAGGAGTGTGGTTGCACACACATTCCCTTGCAAATACACTGTCATGCCTCTGTTTGTGCTCTGTTGCAGCAAAAAGAGAAATTGCTAGAAGCAGCGGCCGATCGGCCATCAAAGCTGACGATTGGCTATCAAAAGTGGCCGATGGCCATCCCTCTTGGCCGACCATCCCTCAGTATGTTCCTAAGGTGGGTTAAAAACAATCTAGAAGTTGGCACAATTTTCAGAAGTCCAAAAGAGTGCAAATAGAGGCATTTAGAGGCAAGGCGGTGGATTTCCAGGAGGACGCGACCGAGCATGCATCCTTCATTGTTCAAGGCAGAGCTGTGGCAGCCTAATTTAGATGCTTTTCATACTTAGTTGGTTTTGTAACTTAATTAATTTGATTAATTAGTTGGTTTGTAGTAAGTAGCCTAGCTTAGCGTAGCTTAGCCTATTTATTCGGACCCTCCGTCGAGAGGGCAAATGTTGTAATAAGTGTGCGTGTGTGTGATGCATGTCTTCCAACCCCATTTCTTTCTCCCTTTTACTTATCAGCTTTTGATGGTTAGTTTAGGGCATATTTCAATTAGCATCCTTATGCTTGCATGCGTGCATCGTTTATCTGTCTTGCATGCACCGGGCTCGGTGCATTATTCAAACTGCATTGTATTTCAATTCCTATTTGAATACATGTATCAAATTGTAGCATTCATATGCCATCTTAGAATAGCCGAGCCTACTTAGTTGTATTTTGCATGTGTTGCATTAGGCATTGTTGACATAGCTAGGATCATGCATTGATTACTAACTAGCTTCTGGTTTGGCTTGGAGTACACTGTGAGCGTTTATGCTTTAGCATCCTTGCATGCGTGTAAGTGATTGCCATGACAGCATGCTTGCCATGAGGCTATGTGCTTAAATGATTAACTGCATGAATGCCTATGGATGAAGGCTTTATTGCTTGAATTGGGACAATTCATCAAATGTGTGTTTTAAGCCCACTTGAAGTGGCAAATCATCATGTTTTAAGCCCACTTGAGGGTGGCAAATCCGTGTTTTAGCCTACTTGCGAGTAGCAACTTCAAACCATTTTTGAAAAAAAAACATGAGATGTTTTGTTCCAATTTAAGCGATTTAGTCTATACTTGTATGCTGTGCGCATCACATAGTAAGCTAGCTAACAATCGGAATAAGAACACATGTGTTTTCAAAAACAACATATCATGTTAATAGAGGCCGATCCTTTGATCAGGCGAGCAGGGGTGCTCATTTCATGACCTTCCCCCCTCGTACCCAAGTTCCTGAGCCGAGGCAACTTTGGTGATGATGGACACGTGGCCTTAGGCACGAGTCAGGGTTTCCTAAATTTTACAAACTAAAATATTTAGGTGGCGACTCTGAAATCTGGCAAAGCAGTCCATGTTTGGTGCTTTTTGATTAAAATCGATTTTCCAAACGATTTGTCGGATTTGGATTCTTCGGTGATTTATCAGTCTTACATTGCACTTTGTGAGATTAGATTCAGAATCGTGACAAGAGTCCGAACTGTAGTAGCTAAGAACTACAATTCGCGCCCTCTCCGAAAGGGGAGCGAGCGGAGCGAGTTCGGGGCGGTCTACACAATGTCACATGACCAAAGCATGACTAAAATCTCATTCTAGAAAGAGATCTATAGGATATAGGGAAGCCCTTAGATCCATTCTTAATCGACGGTGAAGATAAAAATTGTCAAAGATAAGAGTGTAGGCCTAGCCTACCCAAACAACACAACTATCTGATTATCTTAATCGGACAGACGAAGCATTTGGCAAGGTGACTACTAATATCTAACATAATCTAAGCCGTCCATAGCAAAATGATCCAATGGTCAAAGATATAGACAACCTGGCCACTTGCCCGACCAAAGTCCAGGAGCAAGCAAAGCCCTTGGATTAGATGTTAATCCAACGGTTGAGACCCAAGATAATAACACTATAAAATGAGGAGTAAGAAAAGCAAGAGAAGAACGAAAGGGAACTAAGACTCCTTTAACAAAATACTATATGGTCGATCATCATCCTGACTTGATCATCGGAGGGTCCTCCCGACTATCTGTGGTTGGGCATGATCATTGACGAATTGGTTTCTCTTTACAGAGTACAGGAAGGGGCACTTCATCTCGTTTTCCATGTGGAGAAAATTTCTACCTTCCACAATTGGCGCCGTCTATGGAAACAACGAGAAGATGAGTACCCATCCCTCTCTAGAAGAGATACCAAGCGATCATTAGAATGCACTAATCGGGAATATGGTTAGTTCGAACATCGGCCATGATTCCAAAGTAGCACCTGAAGGCTCAGAAAAAGTAATCCCTCTGTTAGATGATGATGATCAACGAGCTTAGCTCATAGATTGGCTCGTAGCACAAGTTGAAGCCCTTAAGAAGGAACTACGATTGGCCCGAAGAAAACCTAAGACTTAAATAAAGACTACCAAGATCCACAGGAAGATTGGTTCCCAGGAAACCGCTAGCCAAACTGCCAGCAGCCACCCCGATCGGATGTAGAGAAAACACTAGGTCACCAGAAGAGAGGACTCCTAGAATTACCAGAAGAATGACTTGAGAAGTTGGCTTGATGAATGAACATGGGGCAATCCTTAACCCATTCGGAGAAAACTCTTCATAGAAGAGCTAGTTTCGCTATTCTCCTGAGCAATAGATAGCGCTGACTTGCTGAAGAGATTCCCCCCTCTAAAGTTTAACTTGTATGATGGTAGAGGAGATTCAACTAGTCACATTCAACATTATACACAAGCCATGACCTTATCGAGCAATAATGGTCCAATCATGTGAAAGATGTTCTCCTCGAGCCTATAGGAGATGCGCTTTGCTGGTACAATAAATTAGAAGCCCGATCAATCAGTGACTGGAAGCAATTGGAGCAGGCGTTCGTCTCATGTTTTATCACCAATAGCTGACCACCAAGAAAGGTGGATGTGCTCCTTACAATGAAGAAAGATGACGCAGAGAGCTTATGAAAATATGCAGTAGGTACTGGGCAACATATAACGAGATTAATAATTGCAACGAACAGTTAGCTATTGCCTCACTCAAGTTAGGATTGTAGCCCGCAAGTAATATCCTTTACAAAAAAGCCACCCATTGACGTAAGTAGTTTAATGAGGCGAGTCGAACAGCATTGCAAGATCAAAGATGACCTACGTAGAACTAAAGAGCCAAAGCCTGCCCGTCTCCTATCAAGGTTCCACTGAAAAAAGAGAAGCAGACCCTCGATATTAAAAGAAAGGAATCAAACGCCATCGTCCAATAGCCAAAACCAAGAAAAGAGGCTTTCCAGGCAATCGTCACCACTCTCATGGAACCAATATACCGACTAATGGCAAAAATACAGAATGAGCCTTACTTCTCTTGGCCTCCGAAGATGATTGGGGATCCATCCCTTTGAAATTGTAGGTTACGATGTTCCTACCACAAGGATTACAGACACCTTATAGAAGATTACAAAGCATTAAAGCAATTTTTGGAAGAGTTGGCATAAAGCAGGCACCTACACTCTTATATTGATCATTTCTCTGATCGAAAAGAGAAGCGCAAGGACAAAGATAGTGATGCGCAACCGACAGCAACCATTAACATGATACACTCAGTTCGCCTGAAAAAACAGACGAACCAGATAAGGGAAGAAATAAGAAGGTCGGCACACCTAAGGGAAGTGATGGCATTATTCGAAGTCTCCACAAAAAGAATGTGTTGTTCTGAATTATGGATCACATTCTTTGATGAAGACTTGACATGGATTCATCATTCTCACAACGATACTCTGGTAGTAACCTTGAAAATCGAGGAATTCACTATTAAAAAGATATTGATAGATCAAGGAAGTTATTCAGAAGTCATGTAATATGAACTTTTCAAGAAGTTAGGACTATCACTTGACGCCCTACTTCCAGTGGATTCACCGCTCTATGGTTTCAATTCCAGTCTAGTTTTTTCCTTGGGAAAAATCTTCTTACCAGTAAAGGCAGGTGTAGACGTCCCCGAACGCCCCGGGGGGAAATCCCCCCCCCCCCCCCCCCGTTTTGTTCATTGGGCTCACTACAGTTTAGGACTCAATGTCACGATCCTGTATCTAATCTCGCAGAGTGCAATTGTCAAAGAGTCCAAATCCGGCAAATCGTTTTTGAAAACAGATTTTTTTTTAAAGTAGTGCCAAACATGGACTGCTTTGCCAGATACAAAATCGCCACCTAAATATTTTATTTTGGGGAATTTAGGAAACCCTGGCTCGTTTGCCTAAGGCCACGTGTCCGTCATCACCAAAGTTGCTTCGGCTCGAGAACTTGGGTATGATTGGGGAAGGTCACTTCGTGAGCACCCCCGCTCACCCGATCAAAGATCGGTCTCTACTAACCATGATATCTAGTTTTGAAAACATTATGCGTTCTTATTCCGGTTACTAGCCTAGATTTACTCTGTAATGCGCACAGTATACAAGTATAGACTGGATCACCTGAATTGGAACAACACATCTCATGTTTGTTTTGAAAACGGTTTGCTACTCGCAAGTAAGCTTAAAATGCAGATTTTGCCACCCTCGGGTGGGCTTAGAAAACATGGTTTTGCCACTAGCTAGTGGGCTTAAAACTCACAGTTAATGCATTATTCCAATTCAGATAACCCAACCTTCACCCACAGGCATTCAGGCAGTTATATCACATAAGCAGTTAACCTCATGGTAAGCATGCTATCATGGCAGTCACTCACACGCATGCAAGGATGCTAAAGCATAAAACTTACCGAGTACTCCAAGCCAAAACAAAAGCTATGTTAGAGATCCATGCATGATCCTAACTATGCTGGAATGCCTAATGCAACACATGCAAAATGCTACTACAATAGGCTCGGGCTATTCTAATGATGGCATGTGATGATGCTACAACTAACAAGTATTCAACTTAAAATTGAAATACAATGCAGTTAGTATGATGTGCCGAGCCCGGTGCATGCAAGACAGATAAATGGATGCAGACATGCGAGCATAAGTATGCTAATTGAAACATGCCCTAAACTAACCATCATAAGCTGGTAAATAAAAGGGAGAAAGACGTGGGGTTGGAAGACATACATCACACACACGCACACTTATTACAACATTGCCCTCGCTCGAAGGGTCCGAATAAATAATACAGCCTGAATAAATGATTACAGGCCGAATGAATAATTAAATATTACAAAACCCTAATTAATTAACAAATTAACTAGGAAAGCAAATAAACTAGCATGCAAATTCATGGACCGCCTCAGCTCTGTTCCGAATGATGAAAGATGCATGCTCGAGTCGCCTCGTCTGGAAATTCCATCGCGATGCCTCGTCTCGCCTTTGTTTGCAACTGACTTTAGAAATTTGCACGAGGCTCCAAGAGGCTGAAACTCCACCCTGGGAAGGCTGCCGACCAGCTTTTGGCTTGGGAAACACCTGCCGACCACCCTTTGTGGTGATACCAAAAAAGGTGTCGGCCTGCCAGAAAACCTGGTCGGCCGACCACTTTCTGCCCCCTGGATCCTAGTTTTCTACAACACAAAGCAAAAGAGAGACATGGCAAGGTATTTTCAACAAATGTGTGCACGACCACACTCCCCATCCTTGCACAAGCTCAAGAGAGTGTAAACCTCGATCCTCATGCCACCAATCACGCATCTTGATACATGATGGCCGAGGAGTCGAATTGCACGACTCGATGTGAAATGAATGCACGTATAAACACAACAAGGCCTAGACTCCATCATGGTTAATCCGGAGTGTCGGCAACCGGGAATTGAGACATGTTTTGTCACTTAGAGTACGAAACGTCCCTCGTTTCCCGTGCTTGGGCTAACTCCTATCCCAAACACAATGCAAATGAGATGGCATACACAATGCGACTAACATGTAACCTAGCATACGCAATGCTATGGACTAAGA
The DNA here is from genome assembly GCF_004153795.1 of Camellia sinensis. Classification (NCBI taxonomy): domain Eukaryota; kingdom Viridiplantae; phylum Streptophyta; class Magnoliopsida; order Ericales; family Theaceae; genus Camellia; species Camellia sinensis. The sequence continues at coordinate 868,792 of NW_021025506.1, forward strand.
TGGCATACACAATGCGACTAACATGTAACCTAGCATACGCAATGCTATGGACTAAGATGGCATACACAATGCACGTGATGTAACATGGCATACACAATGCTCTAACATGCGACCTAGCATACGTAAAGGCTATGGACTAAAATGGCATACACAATACACGATGGACTTACACCAACATGAGTGGACCTCAGCCACACTCACATCAGTGGCCATTAGATGAAAATGAGACAACCGAAATGTGTGCACACATGCACGAATATCAAGGACCGAACCTAAGGCATCAAATGCCACTCTACCAAAGCATGGCAAGGAATGAAAGATGGTATACAAACATGCAATTTTCAGCACTGAAATGGCATAAAATATGGTCCCGAAACATGCAAATATGGCATACAATGCAAGCTAGGGGGCCCGGGTACCGAAACTAGTGAAGTGCGTTACACTAGAGGTACCCAAAGCAATGCACCAAAGGCAAAACCAACCCCAAACAGACCCTAGGCAGGTCTGAAACAGTGGGGAAATGGCCTAAAATGATGGCTCGGAATACAACGAAATGGAGCTCATCCAATGGTCCGAAAACAAGGCATACAAGTCCGACTCTCAAACACATTTAAAGAGTACAAAACATGGCAATATGGCATTCAAACAAGCTCTACAATATGATGTATAATGAGCCCAAAACACGAACACACCTCAGTATATGCATGTAATGAACCTCAAAACTCAAAGTTAAGCATGGGTATTGAACTACAAGCATGCAAAACCAACATCATTCAACCATGAGACCCAAAAACAGAGCTAGGGCAGTCCAAAATAAGCACAATATCAGTTTAAGGCATGGCTAAAAAGTGTTAAAATCAAGGGTCAACAAAGCATGCAAAGAAAGCTAGTGAACCATGAGTTACACTACAACTATATGGAGCATATGAAGGTTCACCAAACCAGCCAAAAACAGAAGTTTGCCATGCCAAAATATTTCCAATAGCCACTGAAAATCAGTCAATGCATGCAAGAATGATGGGCTCCTTTGAAAGGCCAATAAGGGGGTTGTTCTACACATGCATGATAGACATATACAATGGCAAAACCACCTCTGGATAGAGGTTCTGAGGGTCCTGAAACCCACTAAAAAGAGCCTGAAATGGGTCTAGGAAACATGCAAATAAAGGCCCCTTTGAAAGGCCTTGAACGGGATTGTTCTACACATGCATCAAAGACACAAAATATGGCAAAATGGGTTCCGGGCAAAGTCAAGGCAGACCTTAAAACTCACCAAATAAGACCTAAAATGTGACTTCACAACATGCAAGTAGGAGCCCCTTTGGAAGGCCAACAAAGCTACTAAAGAGAACAAGGGGTGAGAGGGTCACCCCTCTCTGATTTTAGGGCTCAAAAACACATCTAAGCCACTGAAAATCCACTGGATTTCAGTGGTTAAAAGGGCAAACCAAGGCCAACACAAATGCTCTAATGCATAGCCTTAAACATGAGGAAATGAAGCATGCAAAGGGGAAGGTGACCCCAAACAGAGAAGTGACCTTAATCAAACATCAAGAGGGGCTCAAAATAAGACTCTTTTTAGTTCATGGAAAATCTCAAAAATGCTTGCAAGTAAGGCTAAGATATCATGCAAAATAAGCCCTAAAAGAGAGATGAAGCATACAAGGAGGTAGATGACCTCAAACAGAAAAGTGTCCTTAATCAAACTTCAAGAGGAGATCAAAATAAGACACTTTACAATTTATGTCGAAGTCCAAAAATGCTATAAAATAGGGCTAAAGTATATAGCAAAAAAATGCAAGAAAAAGGAAAATGGAGACTTACCCTTGTAGCACAGCAATGCAGCAATTCTGGACCAAGTTGGTGAACCTTCAACCTCTGCAAATCAGTCCCAAGGTGCTGGAATGGATGGTGGAGGTGGTAGGCTATGAGGTGTAGTGTAAATGACCAAGAACAAGGGTGTTTGGAGGCTTGAAGTAGAGAGATGGAAGAGAAATGGTTGTATGCCTTAGCCAAGATTGTTCAACCCTTGCAAAATGAGAGGGAGGCCTCTCTTATAGAAGAGAAAAGTTATGGCTTCTTGGAGAAGCCATCAAGAGGGGGTCAAAGCTTCTAAAAGAAGCTTGACCAAAAAGGGTAAAGTTTCTTGAGCAAGCTAGACCAAAAGGGTCAAGCTTCCTCAAGAAGCTTGATAAAAGGGGCAAACTTCTCCTAGAAGCTAAGCCAAGGGGTCAAAACCACCTTAAGAAGACCAAACAAAGGGCTAAAATCTCGGACAGTGGGTCAAGTGCTACACAGCTGGCACAGTTGTATTGCACTCAGGAAGGCCAAAAAGCAGAAGGCTGGCCGACCAGCCAAGGTGGTCGGCCAGCCACTTCCCCTGGTCGGCCGACCAGGGGTCAAAAGGGTCAAGGAGGAATGCTGGTCGGCCATAGCAGAAAGCTGGCCTCCCAGATGAGTAGAATATAGCTGTATGGTGGGAGACCAGAAAATGTGACCCAGGAGAGAGAAAAACTAGCTTTCTAGCAAGGTTCAAAAGGGTCAAGAAGAAAAGCTGGTCGGCCTACCCATATTGGTGGCCTCCCAGATGAGTACAATACAATGGTGGTATGGGAGACCAGAAATTAAGGTCCAAAAGTGAGAAAAATCAGCTTTCTGTCAAGAAAATCGGCTGGAGGAGAGAGAAAATAACTTTCAAAAGAATTGTTGGTCTCCCACCATCCTACCACCTTCCAAACAATGAAAATAGGGTCCATACCAAAAATGAACCCTAACCGATGCAAAACGAGGGTTCGGGGGCCAAAACACGCGGCCCGGGGCCTTGAAAACAAGCTGTTAGGCACCGGAAGTGGCGTGCGACCACGAAGGTGGTCTGTCGGGCCACAATGTCCCTCAAAAGAGAGGAAACAAGGTGTGTGCCAAAAACCGGAGCAAACAGAGGTAGTTAAGCGGTCCCGAACCGAGGCACACGGCTGACGGCTCCGAAAATCGAAAACTGGTCTCCAAACGGGAAAAATGGCCTACGACCACGAAACGTAGCCTACGGCCACTGAGAGATGGTCTACGAGACCTCTCCTTCCCTTCAGGAAGAGAAAACAGAGAAAACAGGACCTGGTTCGCAAACCGAGGCAAAGCACAAAAGAGCCCCGAAGTCTAGAGGAAAGGCTCGCAGCCGAGACTCTGAAACCTCAGAATGAGCACAATATGCATCATCACCGAATGCTCAATTGGTGACGTCTAAGTCTTAAGGTCGGTCAAAAATGGGGTGTCTACAGCAGGAGTGAAAGTACAACAAGTTGAATTTTAGGTAGTAAATGTATCTTCCCCGTACAACGCCATAATGGGAAGGACATGGATCCATAAAATGAGGGTCGTCCTATGTACATTCCACAAGTTCATACACTTCCCAGAAGGGGGTAGCATAGAAGAAATAAGGGGGAATCAGGCAACGACAAAGCAATGCATGGCTGTGTCCACCACAAAAATAGATAATTCAAGAAGTCTGAACACATGAGTCAAAAGAAGAAAAGGTTGGCACCGAGCCTAGTGCTAAAAGCGTGAAAGAATTAGAAAAAGTGTTGATAGACCCCGCAAACAAGGAAAAGTTCTTTCTCATAGGAAAGGATCTCACCTCAGAAGTAAAAAAACAATTGATCCACTTCTTACGTCGGTTCAAAGACGTTTTCGCATGGACCCCATACGAGATGGAGGGAATCAACCCAAGGGTATTGTGCCCCAAGCTCGAGGACGGTGATACAGAAAAGTAAAAGGTCGACGTCATAGCACATGGAAGTTATAAAAAAAAAGGTCAAGAAATTGCTGGAAGCCAATGCCATTCGCGAAGTGCAATACCTGAAGTGGCTGTCGAACATCGTTGTCGTAAAGAAAAAGAACGAAAAATAGAGAGTTTGTGTGGATTTCACCAATTTGAATAAAGCATGCCCCAATGATAGTTTTTCTCTACCTAAATTTGACCAATTGATAGATGAAACATCCATGCACGAGAGAATGAGCTTCCTAAACTCATACAGAGGATACCACCAAATAGCTATGAATCTGGATGATTAAGAGAAGACATCCTTCATCACCCTAGTAGGGTTATTTTGTTACATGGTGATGCCATTCGAATTAAAGAATGTAGGGGCTACATAGTAATGACTGGTTACAAAGATGTTCAACAAACAAATCAGTCGAAATCTCGAGGTCCATATTGATGATATGGTAATTAAGTCCTAAGAAGCTAAGAATCATCCAACTGATCTCTAGGAGGCATTTTGAAGATGAAGCTCAGCGCGATGAAGTATGCCTTTGGGGATGGATCTGGGAAGTTCCTTGAGTACATCGTCACTTAACAAGGAATAGAAGTAAATCCCGAACAAACCCAAGCATTGTTCAATTTGACAGCTCCCACATCAATAAAAGGGATCTAGACACTCACTGGAATAACAGCAACGCTCAATATATTCATTAGTCGATCTTCAGACCGTTGTTAACCATACTTCCAATTAACAAAAAAAGAAATCTCAGTTTGAATGGACTCTAGAATGCAATCATGCATCATAAGAATTGAAAGCCTGCTTGGCCAAACCACCCTTGCTCACTAGCCCTGAGACATGAGAGAAATTGTATGTGTGCCTAGCAGTATCTAATCACACTATAAGGCTTGACACTCATCAAGGAATCCTCAAATGGACAATTCACAATCTTTTACACAAGCAAAACATTGCTTGATATAGAAACTAGGTATTTACCTCTAGAAGAACTTGTTTTGGCACTTGTCATCACATCTAGGAAATTACGACATTATTTCTTAGCCCACCTTATCATTGTTTATTTTGAACACCTGCTTAAACGGGTCCTCCAAAAGCTGGTTCATCAGGAAGAATTTCCAAATGGGCTATTGAGTTTGCGTAGTACTACGTCCAATTCAAACCACAGGGCAAGTCCTGGCAGACTTTATAACAGAGCTCTCCCTAAAAGAAGGAACTGGAATAGGGGACAGACATCAATCGAGGGTATCATGGACTATGCGCTACGATGGGACCTCCAACAATAAGGGCACGGGAATAGGATTTGTACTAACCATGCTTGATGAGAAGGCACTGGAATTTTCAGCTCGGCTAGATTTCTCGGTCACCAACAATGAGTGTGAGTATGAGGCTCTCATTAATGGGCTAACAACCGCAAAAATGTTATGAGTAGACTCCATAAGCGCTCAATGTGACTCACAATTGGCCGCCAAGCAACTGACCGGAGAATATGCAGGCTGGGATGAAAGAATGATGAAATACTTGGCTGCACCCAAGAAAGTGGCAGAGCAATTTTCTTCATTAGTGATTCTACAAAATAGGACGAGATCAGAATAGTCATGCGGACGCATTGGCCAACTTAGCCATGACAATTGATCAAATGAAGAGTCAAAGAATTGAAGTTGGTACTATTGTTGCCTCCAACATTATGGTAGGGGTATGTGTTACACATCTAGTTCGGCGAAAGTTGGATGACCCCTCTCATCTGTTATCTGTCCAACGGGATACTATCAGCCGACAAAAAGGAAGCACATCGAATTCAACTGCAAGCTATGCATTTCTAGATGAATGACTCAAACCAGTTGTTTAGGAGGTTATATTCCAGTCCCTACCTTAGGTGTGTCCACCCAAATGAGGTAACAAGCGTATTGGAGGAAATTCGTGAAGGATCATGCGGAGTTTATACAGGAGGCAGATCATTGGCACATCAGGCATTTACCCAGGGGTATTGGTGGCCTTACATGTAAAAAGATGCCAAATAATTTGTCCAACAATGCTTGGCGTGTCAAATATATGAGCCAATCATGCGGCAACCATCGAAGAGCTCAACCCAGTTACGAATAGTTGGCCATTTGCACAATGGGGGCTAGATATGGTCGAGTCTATGCCTAGAGCGCCAGACAACATGAAGTGTCTAACCATAGCCACATATTATTTCATGAAATGGATAAAGGAATAACCATTGGTCAATACCAGGGATGAGGATAACAAGAGATTTGTGTGGCATAACATAATCACCAGGTACAACATTCCAAGAGCGCTCGTATCTAACAACGGCACATAATTTGATTATGGGTTATACAAGGAATTAAGTGACCAATATGGGATTAAAGCTTACTACTCCATACTGGCTTACCCCTAAAGCAATGGGCAAGTGGAAGCTTCAAACAAAACTGTTCTGAATGGGATTAAGAAGCGATTGAAAGCATCCAAAGGTATAGCGATCCCGGGTTTTCCCCTTTATGTACAGTATTCTGGACTTGGGTTCCGTGGTTGAGTATTGTTGTATATGTCTCTTTCCATCCTTTAAATTCTTTGTATTTGAGTTTTAGGATGTGTTGAGCAGGTTTGAAACAGGTTGGTTGTGATTGGAAGCAAATGGTTGCTGTCCAGTTTTTGGTCTCTTCGTTCGAGCCAGGACTTTGTCGCTCAAGCGAGCCTTGTGTCTTTACTTCTTCACTCAAGCGAGGGTTTGTACGCTTGAGCGAGTATTGTGGGTCTTCAGGTTTTCTTTTCAGACGTAGCCTTGGCTCGAGCGAGCTTTTCTTTGCTCGAGCGAGATTGGTCTGGTTTGTCTCTTTGCTCGAGCGTGCGTCTGCGTCTAGCGTTGGACCTGAAGGTTGTGTTTCTTGGCTCAAGCGAGCTTTCCTTCGCTCGAGCGAGCGAGCTGTATGTTTTGGGTTTCTTCGCTCGAGCGAGCTTTTCTTCGTTCGAGCGTGCTTCTGGGTTACAGACCTAAAGCTTCGTGTTATTGGCTCGAGCGAGGCTTTCTGTGCTCGAGCGAGCCTCGAATATATCAGTTCGCAGTAGCAGTTTCTTCCTCACTTTTTCACCCTCTCTTTTACACAAACCCTAGATCAGCTGCTCCTTCTCTCTATATATACCTTCTCTCTAAGATTTCATCTACTTCTAGAGTGTTTCTACCCAAATCTCTTTGTAAGAAAGATAGAGGGTGGCGTGGGCTTCACTTTAATTTGAAAAACCGTGGATTTGGAGCACTTTGAGTTTTCTTCATCAACTCCTTTGGGCTTCCAATTTCGAGGTAGGGATAACCTACTCCTCTCTATGAGTTTTGACATAAATGTTGGGTATTTTGGGTAGATGGTGTTGTTTGGTAATTTTGGAAAAGTTAGGGTTTGTATTGAAATTATATAAAAAAGGGTTTTGTGTTTTAAAAACTCAATGTGTACGTGAGACCTTGGAAAATGGAACTATTGTTGTTGAATTGATGAAAATGAGCCTTGGGGCTAAAGTTTGGGGAAAATGGGGAAAAGCCCTAAATTAATGTGATTAATCAATTTGTATAATTAATTTGGAAAAGTTATGAGAATATGAAATTGAGTTGAAAATCATGAAATTGGGAAATTATGGGATTGAATGGTGTAATTGGATTAGTTAATCACTCACCTATGGAAATGTTGATATTTTATCTGTTTGATAAATTTATTATCTGTTTAGAGATAACTGCTTTGGGCTATCAGTGGAGGATAGTCTTGATTATTGTAGACACTATATGTTGATTAGGGAAAACTAAAACAAATCACCTGGAATATGTCATTGAATATGATGGTTGGAATAATACATCGAATATGTGTATTGATTGATCATTAGATATGATGAATGTTTAAATACATTGTATATGTATATTGTTTGGGGGAAGATAGGGGATATACTTGTAGACACCCCATTTTTGACTGCCCTTAAGACTTGGGCATTACTGATGGTTTACTTGGTGGAGAAAGGTGTGCAGGGCAAAGGTTCAAATTCGTCAGCAATGAGAGGGTCAAATCCCAACTTCACACCCCATTTTGGACCAAAGCTATTTTGAATGGTTTTTAGACCTTAAAACCCTCTCTTTCAAAACATTTTTGAAATAAAGTTTCTACGATGTTTCGAGGCTCACATTTTGTCAAAAAATGCACTTTTTGATAAACCGAGCAAGGACAAAGTGGAAATGAATGAAAGAGAGATGAAATCTTTGAAAAATCTTTCAAAACACCTTTCTTAGGGGTTTGAAGTTGAGGAAAAGAGGAGAAGAGGGGAGAAGCCAAGTTGGAGAAGAAGATAGGCAAGAATTGCTAAGAGAGGGACGAGCAGTCCTCGCTAAATCAAGCTTATTTGTCTATACACTTTGAGTTAAGCTATGAGGCCACCACCGTTGGAAACAAGACTTCCGGGGCTTCATTTTTCATTCAAGAATCTCTTAAATCCGAGACCGGAGGGCGGAGATATGATTGGTTGAAGTTGGGCATCATCCCAGTTGGACCGAAACTGAGCAGCCTTCACTAAAACAAGCATAACTTTTTTCACAGTTGGAATTTTGATGCAAGGCTGGTGCCATTGGAAATCTTACTTCCGGGGCTTCAATTTTGACACAAGAATGATCTGAAAAGGAGTTCATATGAAGAAGTTATGCCCATTTGAAGTTGGACCTGCAGAGCAGATTTTTCCTGCCGACCGGCCAAAACAAATGGCCGACCGCCCAAATAGATGGCCGACCGGCCAGAAAAGATGGCTGACCGACCAAGTTTGCTAGATGACGACCTTCCGGAGTATTCTACAGATTGAATGGATGCCAGCTGTGCCAGCTAGAATGCACAGACTCTGCTCCCCATGCACGTGGGTGGCTGTTTTGCACCCTTTGCACCCCTTTTGACCCTCTTTTTTTTTGCACCCTTTGCTCAAAGCTTCTTGAGGAAGCTTTGACCCCTTGTCTTGGCTTCCTCAAGAAGCTTGCACCTTTGCATTAGCTTCTCTTAGAAGCTTGGTCCCTTTGACCCTTTTGTATAGCTTCTTTGAGAAGCTTTATGCCATTTCCTTGCTCTATAAAAGAAACCCATCCTCCTCCATTGTTTTGGTTCAGCAAAATCAGACCTAATACATACATACAACATATATATCACCCTCTCTCCCTATATCTCCCTCTCTCTCTACATTTGGGTGTGTTAGAGTGTTCAAAGACCCTTGTTCTTGGCCTATTGCACCACACCTCATAGCCATACACCACTACCATTGGACTGAGGTTCTTGGGAGGGTTTATTGAGCTCCAAAAGCTGGTTTTTGGCCCCTGAAGCTGCTGGTCTCAAATTTGGTCTTCAAGAGTAAGTTTCTTCCCCTTTTTAGCACTTTCTTGTACCTCATTTTAGCATGTCTTTCTTGCTAATTTGAGTTTGGTGTATAATAAAAAAGTTTTGTTTTTTTGTGTTTAAGATACTTCATTAAGACCACTTTGGTGTTTGGGGTTGTTTGACCCCTCTTAGGCCTTGTTTGGCCTCATTTTTGTGCATTTTTAGTGAGCTCCGGGACCACCTTGTTTGGGCCTCCTCACCACTGAAATCTTGAGGGATTTCAGTGGTGAGGATGGTGGTTTAAGGTCCTAAGAAGGAGAGGGCCATCCCCTCTCCTTGTTGTCTTGTTTGATGCCCTTTTTGGCCTTACATAGGGGCCTATATTTGCACACTTCTTGAGCTCGGTTCAGGCAGTTTTCAGTGGGTTTTAGGACCCCCATAAGCCATTTCCAAAGTTGTTTTGGTCATATTGAGTGTCCCCCTTGCATGTGTATAACAACCCCTTGCATGGCCTTCCAAAGGAACACCTCATTCTAACATGTGTTGGCTCTATTTCAGTAGGTATTTGGTGTTTATTTAGCATGTTTTACCTCTGTCCCATGTTGGTTTGTTGACCCTTGGCATGCATCATACACTTGCTTTGTATTCCTCTATTTTTCCTAGAAATGCATCTTGCCTTTGGACCACCATGCTTGCATATTTTGGCTTAGCTTTGTGAAGTTTTTGGTCATGTTTTAACATGCTTAAGGTCTGTCTTGGGTCTTTGGATTCATGTTTTCCATGCTTTGTATAGCTTCTTTGCATTCTAGCTTACTAGCCTTAGGTGTGTAGGTCACTAGTATGCTTTACTTGGCTTGTTCTCATGATTTGGTATCATTGGAGACCACATTTCAGTCCATGTTCCATGCTTGCATACTTGCATTTTCCATCCCTTTCATGCTTTGAAGAGTTGATGGCTTATGCTCCATGTTTAAGGCCTTGTGCATGCATGCTTGTGTGTGTTTTCATGCCTTTGTTGCATCATTTTGGCCACTGTTTGGGACCTAGTAGAGAGCTGTCCAAGTTAGTGTAAGACCATCCTTTGCATGTTGATGCATGCTCACCTTGTGTGTTATGGCATACTTGTGTGTTGTTGCATGTTTAGGTTGCTTAATATGATGCATGCCTTGCACACTTGCATGCTTAGATCACATCTTGTATGCTTGTCACTCCCATTATTATTCCATATCTTGCATGCTTGCTCATTTAGGTTATGCACCTAACATGCATTGTGCATTACTTGCTTGCATGCCCATGTTGCATACTTAGTTAACATGCCTAGGTCGCATTGTATGAGCATACATGCCTTGCCTCTTGAATTGAGTATGATAGAGGTTGGGTTTCACTTGTTTGTTTGATGTGCATCTCATTTGAAATCAAAGTGCATACTTGGTTTCTTGGGCCATCACGCATTGAAATGCGCAATTGGTGGTCCAAGAATCGAGAACCATGTCCCTTTGAGTCACCAACATGATAAGGGATGCGTTGGTGCACACATTTACTTGAAATGCATTGCCATGCCATGTTTCGCCCTCTGCTGCTGCCAAAACAGGTTTCTCCAGCAAGATTTTGCCGGCCGGCCATCTCTAGTGCCGATCGGCCATCCATCAGTGGCCGATGGCTTAACCAGTAGCCGATGAGAATTCCCCATGGCCGGTGACAATTCCCCTTAGCCGGTGGTGTTCCAAAATGTCCAGAGAGTGTTCCTTGGGGATTATGCCATCTTCAGAGGAGCAGAGCAGGGAAAATAGAGGCAACTTGTGCATGGCAGTGGACTTCCGAGCAGAGCCGAGCATGCATTGCATTCATCCCTCTTCCCAATACTGTTTTACTGCTTTAGTAGCTTAGTTAATTTGTTTAATTAATTAAGAGTTTTGTAATAATTAATTAGCTAGGATAGTTGATTCATTATTCGGACTGTATTATTCTTTCGGTCCCTCCGAGTGAGGGTGTATGTGTAATAAGTGTGCGTGAGTGTGTGTATGTCTTCCAACCCCACGTCTTTCTTCCCTTTTATTTACCCGCTTATGATGGTAGACTAGGGCATATTCAAATTAGCATCCCTTATGCTTAGCATGCGTGCATCCATACATTTGTCTTACATGCACCAGGCTCGGTACATCATGCTAACTACACTCGTATTTCAATTCCAAGTTGAGTATTTGTTAGTTGCAGCATTTCACATGCCATGTTTAGGATAGCCGAGCCTGTTTGGATTGCATCTTTGCATGTGTTGCATTAGTCATTTCAAATATGAACTAGGATCATGCATGTGATTACTAACTAGTTCCTGTTTTGGCTTGGAGTACTAGGTGAGCTTTTATGCTTTAGCATGCCGCATGCGTGTGAGTGTTGCCATAATTGCATGATTACCATGAGGCTAGCTGCTTATGTGATATAACTGCTTGAATGCCTGTAGATGGAGGTCGAATTGCTTAAATTAGGATAACGCATTAATACTGTGAATTTTAAGCCCACTGGATAGTGGCAAAACCATCTTTTCTAAAAGCCCACTTGATGGTGGCAAAACTTGCATTTTAGCCTACTTGCGAGTAGCAAACCATTTTCAAAACAAATATGAAATGTTTTGTTCCAATTTAGGCGATTTGGTCTATACTTGTTTGCTGTGCGCGTAACATAGTAATTTTAGGCTAAATAACTGGAATAAGAACACATAACGTTTTCAAAAACGGATATCATGGTTAGTAGAGGCCGATCTTCGGACCGGGTGAGAGGGGGTGCTCATAGCTGACCTTCTCCAATCGTACCCAAGTTCCCGAGCCGAGGCAACTTTGGTGATGACGGACACGTGGCCTTTGGCACCGAGTCAGGGTTTCCTAAATTCCCCCAAAATAAAATATTTAGGTGGCGACTCTGTATCTGGCAAAGCAGTCCATGTTTGGCACTTCTTTCAAAAATCTATTTTCTCAGAATGATGTGCCAGATTTGGACTCTTTGGTTCAGATTAAGAACCGTGACACAAATTGAGTCTGAACTGTAGCACGAAGGCCTCACGCGAGCGCGTCTACAGTACTCCATGGTTTGAGAGGAGATAGGGGATGGACTCTCAAACTTGTTTGGGAGGAGATAGGGGATGAACTCCATTGATAACTAAGTTGGCCGGAGTGTCTAGGGTGAAAGTTCTGAAATCTTGATTACGTTTGCATAACGTAAATAATTGGAGTATGGAAATGTTTTAATATGAGTTGTAGTCTCATGTGAATTGTGAATAATGGAAGTGTCTTAATATGAGTTGTAGTCTCATGAAATTGTTTGGCAAGATATTGAGCCAGGTTTATGAATGTAAATTGGATAAGTAAAGAAAAGTGGAATGAAACACAGACGTAATTGTCCTAGAACTGGAATGTGTTGTAAGTTGATTTACAAGTGTTAATCATTTATCAAATGCTAACGTTTTAGTTATTGCTCATAATTGGTTTAGTATATCTCTACTGGACTTTGTCTCACCCTATATGGGACATCATTTTCAGGTGCAGGTGATATGCCACCTCCAAGGACGTAGCCCGGGAGGCTTAGAGGCTGGAAGACCTTTTTGTTGTTTTCTTTATGTATTACATGTAAATCAAGCCAAGAGCTTATTTTGTATAAAGAGTTAGGACTCTTCTTTTGTTGAACCCAAGTGTTGACTTGGAAAGTTGTAAACCCATAGGGCATTTACTTTTGTTGTCAACATGTAATACTTTTGTACTTAATACTCTGATAAATAGAAATATGCTTCGTTCTCTTATGTCTTTGCATGTTAAGAATGTTGGGTTTATATGTATTATTTTGAGGGCGTTACAAAAGGAAAATAGGCCAAAGAGCTCCCAACGATCCTCTGGTCCTATCGAACTACTCCTAGGTGAGCAACTTGAGAAACCCCATTCTCTCTCACATTTGGAATAGAAGCTGTCATTCCATTGGAAATTGGATTTTCCACAGGAAGAGCTAACTTAGTGTAGAATGACATAAATGAAAGTCTGATTTTGAAGGAACTTGACCTAACCGAGGAAAAACATGAAAAGGCCTCCTTTTGATTAGCAAAATACCAACAAGAACTAGCTTGGGCCTACAATAAGCGAGTAAAACATCAGCAGTATACGATCGGCAAGTTGGTCCTAAAAAAGGTCCTACCAAGTGACTGCAAGGCGGCCGATGGGAAACTTGGGCCACATTGGGATGGACCATATCAAGTCACAGATCTGGTTGGGGAGGGGGGATATAAAATTGCCGACCAATGGGGAAATGTACTCCCTATACCTTGGAACGCGATGCGTTTAAGGAAATATTATCATTAACCTTGTAACTGTAATGTAATAATGCTTGAACAATAAGCGTAATGAATAAATGCAAGGTTATTCTACTTAAAAGATCTTCTTTTTCATTACTGTCAAAACTATACTATGTGTGCAATCGGCACTTCACATTAAAAAAACAAATGATCGATCAAAACCCAAAAAATGACAAAAAGAGACCTAGATCTAGCAAAGTCTTTAAAAACTATCCAGTTTGACCAGAATAAGGACATCAGGGTTTGGTAAGGGTACTTAGGAGTAGAAAACGAATGATTCTACAACTCCAACTTTCTTCAGTACAGCCCTCCATCCCTCCCTAAAGAAGCTTTCTAACTTGTTTATTTGTTCGAGATAGACGGCATTAGCTTCATTCTATGTAGCTTCAGTATTTGTCTTCAACTCTATATCTCGCCAGGCCTTCATTGCTTCCATAGCAGATTTCAAGGCCTCATGGCCTACCTTAAGCTTATCGAGTTAGCAGGTAGTAGCTTCGAAGTTCCCTTCAGTAGACATCTGACCCGATTTCGCTGCCACAGTCCTACTATCGGCCCGAGCAAGGTCCTCTCAGAGGCAATTCTTTTCGGCCGCCATCTATTTTCTTTCATAGGCGATTAATCTTCTATCTTCTTCCATTTTGCGTCTCTCTTCATGTTGACGCTCCCTCTCTCTAATCAATCTGATTCCTGCCTTCATAACTAGTTCACCGCCTATATCAACAAACTTGTTTACAACTGAAAACACAACATGATTACAACTTTTTCTCAAAGAGTTGGAGAATTATCTTACCATGACTAGGTTCTGAATTCTATGACCCAGAATTTGCTGATTGGACTATCCCTCTAAACGATGAATGTCTTCCTAAATGCGCATGCCTTGCACCATGGCTAGCATAACCCTGGCATCTAAAAAAATGGAATCTCTCATGTTCAGCGACCGATCTCCTATCATCGGTTGAAACACATACTCAATAGGACCCTTTTCTGCGTCCTTTGTTTGCTCTTCACTTGCTTGGATACGCGAGCGATGTGGTGCAGAAGGTGCCCCACCTGGCAAATGTTTTGCCAATTTGTGTATCCCAAGCCCACCCACCTTCTCATTGGTTCTTAATGCCGCCTCCAATTACCTTGTCAGCCAACGTCTTCTTGTTATCTCTGGTGTCGACGACTCTTGATGACTCCGTCGATACAAGAATGGCTGCTTGTTCCTAACTACCCTCACCTTGCTGATCGACTACTTCTAAGATGAGATATAGCACCGATCCTTTCTACTAAGGCTCCTCGGGTGCCTCCACAGCAAGGCTATAGGGGCAGAAGGGGGCAATGGAATAACAACTACTCGAGGAAGGAACTAATCTATTAGCACTTCGACTGATCGAGAAGCAACTGTGGTGCACCGCGAAACAGTTTGAAGAGCTTGCAAATTCACACCCCACGACTCATTATATTGATCAGTATTTACCGAGCGATGATCTGCAAGCACAAAGGAAAATCGTAATTAGTATGACAGACACAACTAAGCAAAAATGGATCATAAGACTCTTTGGAGCAATGCTCACCTGCACCCAACACTCGGGGCATAGTAGCGACACCATCGACAAAAAAAAGAAGAAGTAAATTCCCAGTCCCCTAAAACCATAACTACATCTTTAGTTTCTACTGTGCAAGTTCTATGAAGCACCCCAACAAGAGACCGACCCCGATCTCGGTGTTTGGATGCAAGAAAGGATGGCCCCGAAGAGGATTGATAGAGATTGTAATAGTATTGCAGTTTTTTCAAGCCTAAATCAAGGTTCAACATGTTGTTTTGGGCAAGCATCGCATTTATAATTTTGAAAAAAATTGTATTAAGCAGAAATAGAGGAACTTTATAGTGCGAGAGAATCTCATGAAGACAGGGATAAAGAGAGAACCTCACCCTACTATCTACTACGGCCAACACTAGCCAAGGAACCCTATCATCACTACGGAACAAGAAATTATCATTAGGGCAAGGGGGTTTTACGTTCACTTTAGCAGGAATATCACGGGTAGTTCGAAAATAAGCTAAACCCTTTAGACTACTAAGCAAATAGGCGTATTTCCCTATCTCTCCAAATCTATGAAAACCAAAATAGCAAGAGAAGAACGAAAGAATTTATAATAGAAAGAATAAGGTACCCAAGGGAGGTTTTTTGAACGATGGTATAAGAACAGGGGTCAACGCTAGACGATGTTTTGGTCAAAAATTCTGTCGAAGCAACTATCCCAAATATTAATTCAATGATTTGTATCTCTATCAGTGTAAAGGAAAAAGAAATGGTGCACCATTCTGACACGCATGTCACTTCGTTCGAATAATGTGCCCTCGCATTTAATATCGAATATTGATCGACGTTTCGAATAAGTGACACATGGCTAGGTAATGTAAGCACATTAAAACTAGAGCCCCCAAAACCCTAAAACCTATCCCAATATATCAGCAAAACCGATACCAATCTCTTACTTAGAGCACGGAACAGACCTATGAGGGTTCTTTTAAAAAAAACATATCTCAGGGATAGAACATCAGTAAAAACGATATCGATCTCTCGTTTGGAATAAGGAACAGACCTATGAGGGTTCTTCTTTAAAAAAAACCTATCCTAGGGATAGTACATCGACAAAGATGATGTGGACCTCTTGCTTGGAGCAAGGAACAAACCTATAAGGGCTCTTCTAAAAAAAACCTATCCCAGGGATAGTACATCGAAAAAGACAATGCCGATCTCTTGCTTGGAGCAAGGAACAAACCTATGAGGGTAGTACATCTGCAAAGACGATGCAAATCTCTTGCTTGGAACAAGAAACAAACCTATGAGAGTTCTTCTAAAAAAACTATCTGGCAAAGATGAGACCGATCTCTTGCTTGGAGCAAGGAATAGACCTACGAGGATTTTCTAAATCAAATGAGCCTATGAAGGTTCACTAAAACGAAAGCTTCTTTTAGCATACATCGACAACAACAAAAAATAGACGTTCCAGCTAAACAGTTAAATCTCCATTCACACGATCAAAAACAATGCATAAAACGAAAGATAAGCTAAGCAGAATAATTCCATAACATAAAATCTTTAAACCATCGTAAAGGACATGCCTCAATTGTCTAAGGAAAAAAAAAAGAAGCAACAAACAAAAAACAAAACAAAAATATCATGTTAGTTCATCACTCTACTGCATAAGGGTTTTCAGTTCCAGCCCCTTTAACAATCTCTTCACTCGGTTTTTCCAAGGCATTTGGGCGAAGGTAAGCAATGTTCTTTTTCGGCTCGAACTCCAATAGGACGTTGGCAACTTGAAGTGCAGCCATCCAGCCATCTTCAAAGAGTACGTTCTCTAGTTTGGTGAACTGCACCTCATAAACAGCTGTGGCCTCATTGTATCCCTCCTCCTTGGCAGTCTCGATAGCATCGGCAGAACTTTCCTCAAAAGCAATAAGGGTAGCAGAGAGTTTCTCTTTCTCCTCCTTCAGGACAATAATCTCCTGCAATGAAGACTTCAGCAATGAATCCATCGTCTAAAGCTTCTTCTTAGCCTCCGCCACCTTGCCCTCCGAAACCGCCAGTCGAAGTTGGAGCTCCTTCACCCTCTCGTTTTGACAATCCCTAGAGGTCTTTAATTTGTCAGCTACCTTGATTGTTTTGTTATGGCAAGCCATGGCCACGTAGGTAGAGAACAGACTCTATAAAGAAAAAAAGAAGAAAGGCATAAGGTTGGTAGAAATTCAAGACCTTAAAGAAGAATGATGGTAAGCACTTACCACTAAAGAAAAATGTAAAGCCTACGAGAAGACGGATACATCTGACTATTTGGCCAGCCGAGCAGCATCTGTAGGGAGAATGGAGCAGCAAATAATTGCAAAGGCAACTTTGGCGTTACCTATAGTCGTGTTAGAATTGGTTATCATTAGATTCTTCAAGGCAAGCATGAGGATGATCGGAGACCCGACGGCTGCCATCTTTGAGGCAGAGGCTACAGAAGAAGCAAGCGCAACAACAGAACGGTCTGATCGGATCTTCTTTCAGGCCTTTGTTGCATGGTCAGTGGGACGCTTGCCCAACATCTGGCCCGAATGTTAGGGAGGAGTGTTCTCAATAGTTCTGTGGCGGGGGAAAGAGGAGAATCATCTACCACCACAATCGATGATCTCTGGGGTCGATTAGAGGTAATGGAATCAGAAACAACTTGGGAGGTTGAGGCTGACTCACCATCCCGTTGACGCTTCGTAGCGGCAACGATCTCCAAAAATTCTTCAATGGCATGATGTCCGATATAGTAGTCTTTAAGCTAGACGATTCTTCTTGAGGATATTCTACTTCGGGGTACTACTTTCTCAATATTCTCCCGAAGGTAAGAAAGAACATAGAAATCAAAGCCGCTGTCAGCTCCGAGATCTATGCCGTCAATTGCGATCACGGTGCCGTAGTAAAGGATGTAGGAAAGAAACACTTGGGTCGCCCAACCTTGTCCTTGTTTTGGTGGACCTCTGTACAATTATGCTTATAGAAGAAAGGGAAGGCTTACTTGATCTTCCCACTTGCTGGGATGCGAAAAGACTTCAGGGGCTGAAAAGGGTAACAAAAGAGTGTTAGGCCTCGTTTGGGAACATGTTATTTTAGTAGCCTTTTAGCTTTTTGCAAAAAGATGTGCAGAAAAGTAAGGTGAGCGATGTGATAAGTTATAGTGACTTTTTAATTTTTTGGCTAAAATAGTTACTCCCCAAACGAGGCCTTAATAACAAATATCATGAAAAATAACATCACAGACAAGTAAAAAGATGGAGGTTAACCTGGTCGGTCGGTGACCTTAAGGATAGGTCAGACTCGATTGGCACCAGGAGGGAATTCCCAATTCCCTTCTACTATGACATGTACCTTATTAACACCCTTGCCAGAGTCAAGAGGTATGTGAACAAGTTGACACTTTGTCGATCTAGGCTTGAAATAAAATTTCGACCTCTCTTTGGTAGTACAAACAAAATTATAGCAACACCTAATCTCGGGAAGTCCTAAGTTGATTCCTAAGATACCATTCAAGGCTATTACACCCATAACTATTTTAAAAAAGTTAGGGGAAAGTTGGGAATGGGAAACCCCATAGAAATGAAGCACCTTCCTAAGAAGAAGTAGGGGAAATCAAACTAATAATATCTATTAAAGGGAAAGGAATTCGATACTCTGGTCCCTTAACGATGCTATCAATAGAAGTAGGAAAACAGACGACGACCTCATCAAGGATGTTCTATAGAGTTCTAAACTACGGGATACTCTCCTCGAACTCAAAGAAATGTCTTAGGTGATTCATAGTGGATAAAAGCATAAAAAGAGAAACAAATGGAAATTCAAAATCACAAGAAACAAACGAAAGGGAAGAATGAACTTACAAGAGGGATGAACTGATTCAGATGGTAGACAGAGAGAAATGTGTATAGGCTTTTGAGAAGACGGTGAGCAAAGTGGTGAAGGGCATGGGACACCCCCTCAATTAATGTGTCAAAAGTGAAACGGCGCATGGAAAGACGAAATGACAGATGCATTATTAATATGGAAAAAGAAAAAGACGCATGTCGCTGGCAGAAGTAATGACTCAAGTCCCAGTTTGATTAGTAGTGTTGTCTTTGGCGGTATCCTCCACAGATGACTGCCGAAGAGGGGCAACTATGGAGGGATTAAACATTGGCCCAAACCCAAACTCAGCCAAGCAGGTTGGCCTAAGAGAAAAGCCCATATAACCAAAAAGTCCATTAGATAAGGGGACAATGTCACGTGACCAAAGTATGAGTAAAATCTCCTTCTAAAAAGAGATCTATAGAATGCAAGGAAGCCCTTAAATTCATCCTTAATCAACGGTGAAGATAACAATTGTGATAAGGATGTAAGCCTAGCCTACCCAAACAACACAATTGTCCAATTATCTTAATTGGATGGACGAAGCATTTGGCAAGTTGGCCACTAACATCTGACGTAATCTAAGTCACCCATAGCAAAATGATCCAACGATAAAAGATAAAGACAACCAGGCCACTTGCCCGACCAAAGTCCAGGAGCAAGCAGAGCCCTCGGATCAAATGTTAATCTAACGGTTGGGACCTAAGACAATAACACTAAAAGGAGGAGTAAGAGAAGCAAGAGAAGGACAAGAGGGAACTAAGACTCTTTCTTTGACGAAATACTATATGGCCGATCATCATTCTGACTTGATCGTCAAAGGGTCCTCCCGACCATCTCTGGTCGGGGGTGATCACTGATGAATTGATTTTTCTTTACAGAGTAAAGGAATGGGCACTTCATCTCGCTTTCCCTATGGAGAAAATTTCTACCTTCCACACTATCTTATATGAATCAAATCTAAAAATAAAAATAAAAATAAAGTATAAGTAGGGAGAAGAAATTGAGAGGGGAATTAAACAAAAAGAGACTGCCGACCACCGTTGGATTAGCCTTCTCCCTAGTTTCAAAGGAAAAAAGGGAAAAGAAAAATACAACCATAAATAATTGATTCATGTAATATAACAATCAATCAAAGAAACATTCTAATTCTAGCACCAGCACTACAATTAATGTTCTCCCACTTCATTGATGATTTTAGTCTATGCTTAAACCAGTTCTTGCAGAGATGTCAAAGCTGTTGACCTACCAGAAACCTTAAATTATTCATATTGAATAAAACTATGACAAGATAGGTTACCAACAAAATTTGAACAAATGGCACCAATATGTGTTTGAACTAAAGATCATAAATCATAACAATATGACATTCATGTCTACAAAAAAATTAGGGTAAATTGCAATGACCTTCCCAAAGTTTGGCAAAAATACAATAAATATCATAATTTTAATATAATTATACTGATTAAGCTCTCTTTAATTCTTTAGTAAGACTAAAAGAACCGAAACTAATGACAACATTTTTTCCATCAATACGACTGACAATTTTTTGACGAAAATAACACTAAATGTTATGTAAATTAAAACTTAAAGTAGCCCAATATAATTATGCTGAACTTATGACATTTATTGTATTTTCTTTAAAACTTAAGGGAAGTCAGTATAATTTAACCAAAATTTTATTGATCCCAAGGAAAACAAATTCAAACGATTGCAGTAAACCAAACAGGAGTTTAACAGCACCTCAACATCCCCCCGGCTGTGATATTTTTCACTGCAATAATCTAAGCTAGGAAATTTTATGATCAATACAACATGCATAACGTCGTTCAAAAAAAAAATAAAAAACATGCATAGGGATACTAGCAAATTTGAAAGTATATTTCATAAATCATGTCCTCTGTTTAACTACTGGCCTCAGTTCAAGGCTGTATTTGAATAATGGATTTAGATATAAATTTGAAAAGAAAAATAAAAAATTGAGAAATATGAATAAAAAAAAACTAAAAAATTTCTCTATTTTCCCTTCCATTTCCAAAAGTTATTCAAATTCATAATCTAAACATAGCTTAAATGTGTATAAAACAAAACGGTCGCACTGTATTAAGCTAAAATTTTGAGGGTCATAAATCAAAATTCAAGCACAACTGAGCTACAAATTAAGGACAAGTTCCCAAATTTTTTTCTCATTTTTTGCACTAAAAGACAAAAGTTTTGCAAAACCGAAAAAAACACATCCAAACAAAATATTACATCCAACCCCATAATCATTTCACTTTTTCTCTCACAAACATCACATCCAACCACATAAAAACCCGAATCCGGATCCTCGGCCGCCCTACCCGGCCGCCCTACCCGGCAGCCCCCCAAAACGACGTCGTTTTGGGTTGTTTTTTTTTTTTTTTTTTTTCTTTTCTTCTTCTTCTTCGTTCTTTTCTTCTTCTTCTGCCATAACCAGAGGGGAGGGGAGGGGAGGGGAGAGGGAGAAGAGGGAGGAAGGAGGAGGGAGGAAGCTGCGAGCTCGCCATCGCAGCTCGTCGCCTCGCCGCCGGCCGTCGCAGCAGTCCGATCGTCGCAGCCGTCGCCTCGCCTCGCCTCACCGCCGTCACCTCCGCCTCCTCCTCCTCCTCCCCCACTGGTTATGGCCCCCTCCAGTCCGGCCTTCCCTTCCTCCTCCTCCTCCTCCCTCCTCCTTCCTCCCTCCCTCTTCCTCCCTCCCTCTTCCTCTCCTTCCTCCCTCTCTTCCTCTGCGAAAATTTACCCCCAAAACGACGTCGTTTTGGGGGCTGCTGGAAACGGCCGCCGGGTAGGGCGGCCGAGAATCCGGACTCTAAAAACCCAACTATCTTCCCAAACACTAAAAAATTTTTATCTCATAAAAACCTACATCTAATAAAATCTACATAAAAACTCACTTCTCAAACACCATCGATATAAAATTTTAATGCCTGGTTTCCAAGCTTTCTTTGGTTTCCCTTTTGCTGAGATTTTAGACATAAAAAACGAAAGGGCAAAATTCACTCTATCTTGAGTGATTTTGTTTCGGAATACTTTGGGTGTGTTTGGTTTGGTTTTTAGAGATAAATTTTTTTTAAAAAATTTGGGAAAAGAGTTTAGGAATTTTTTTGATTTGTTTGGTTGTATATTTTGAAAATAGTTTTGGAGTATAGGAGTTTAGGATAATTTGATATTTTGTTATAGTTGAATAAATGTGTGTGAGAGAAAAAATGATTGAGAAGGAGAGAGAAGAGAAAGAAAAAGTGATTGATTGATGTGTAAAAGAGAGAGTGTGATTTTGGGAAAAAAAAATTTCCAACAAAACAAAATTTTGGAAATTGTTTTCAAAAATTGTGTTTTGAGAGTTAAACCAAACAAGACCTTTATCTCTATAAATATAGGCAAAAAAATTTCTTATGATTTTGACTAAAGTGCAAAGCTAATTTTGTTAAAAGTGAGGGAGAAATTACCTAAATACCCCTATGGTATATTCTCTTTCTCTTTTCTCTAATACATATAATTTCCTATCTTAATAACATATTTAACAAATAAAATTATAGTAAACTAAACACCATAATTTATTACCATAAAATTATCTTAATCTAATTTTTAATTTTTAACCTAATTTCTTATTTAATAACATTTTAAATTAAACATAAAGTTACCATAAATTAAACCATAAAATTAATCTACACACCTTAACTTATTACCATAAAAATAAATCATAAAATTATTTTAATCTAATTTTTAATTTAATTTCTTATTTAATAACAGTGTAAAATAAACATATATATAACCAACTAAAAAATTAAACTAAACACTTAATTTATTACCATAAAATTACCTTATTTAATAAATTTTTAATTAAACATATAAATATATATACTAACAAATTAAATCATAAATTAATCTAAACACCCTAATTTATTATCATAAAATTACCTTAACCTAATTTTTAATTTTTAACCTAATTTATTATTTAATAACATTTTAAATTAAACAGTTACACACACACACATATATATATATATATATATAAAATAAAATAAAACCAAAAATTAACCAAAATAGTCTAATATACAACCATAAAGTTACCATAATCTCCTATTTAATTTTTAATTCAATTTCTTATTTAATGACATTTTAACTTAAATTAAATTAAATTATTTATGAAAGATAACAATTAGGGCTAGGGATTGGTTAGGATTAAGATTTAATTTAGAGAATAAGATGAATATAAGAGTATTATTAACATTTGATACCCACTCTCACTTTAGGAGAGTGGGGCTCACCTTCCGTAATTTTTAATGGAAAAACTAAACATAGCACTTTAGTCCAAAATCATAAAGGAATTTTCCGCCTATATTTAAACCATAAAGAGTAAAGTATTTTGAGACTAAATCATAAAAGGTAAAGTGAATTTTGTCCAAAATGAAATCACCACCACCAGTACTTATCTGGTTTGTGTTGAAACTCTAATAGATGACTGGAAAAAAGAAATTATATCAGTGTGTTTGGTTTTAGTTTTCTAAAAATTGAGTTTTTTTATTTTTTGTGTGTTTTGTGAATATTTTTAAAATTTTAAGCAATTTTTTTTTTAGATGCACCTTACTTAAATGTATCTAAATAGTAAAATATTTGTGAAAAAATATTTTTAAAAACTAATAAATACCCAAAAATAGAAAAAATGTACTGAATTTTCATTAATTTTTTTTTTGTATTTTTGTTATTTGGTAAATTTTGTAAAGATTTTTTTCACAAATATTATATTTTTTAAGTGTATTTATGTTAGGTGTCTAAAAATTAAAAAAAAAAAATTGCTTAAAATATTAAAAAAATTCATTGAAAAAAAAAATATATATATATATATATATGAAAAAAAAAATAGAATTTTCTGAAAATTATTTTCTAAAAATCAAAACCAAACAAGCTGATTTATATTTTGATCTTAAGGATAAGTTTCACACACATGTAACTCAGCTAAATTGCTGGATTTAGTCACAGTGAAATCCTGTACAAGTAATAAGGACCAAATAGTAGGAACAGAAGTAGAATAGCGGCAAAGATTAAAATGATTAATATTAAAATAATACTGTTTCCAGTCAAGATTACTTTTTTTTAAAGATTCCAAAAGATGTAAGTTAAGTCAAATATCATATCTGCAAGTTTTGCAAGGTTGCAGTTCAATTTGAGGCTGCTTGTATTTACCTAACCATCATCCTCCTTGTCCTTCCTACACTTTACAACTAGTCTTTCTTTTGAGATAATCAATCAGTAGATAAATAAGAAACAAAATGAAACTAGGTCTATCTGGCCATTAGAACAGATGACTTCCCCATCTTCCTTCATCAGACCTACTAGATATGGACTCTTTAAATCGTCCAAACTGTTAATGTACACTAAACCTAACCCACTAACCTAACCCACTACATCCACTCCACTAAACCTAACACACTTACCATCTCCACTACCACCCACCACCTCCACTACCATCCACTACCACCACTCACCTACCTCACACCTCTCCTATATAATAGCTTGTAATATACAAAATCTAAATACAACAATCTTGTAACAACATCAATCAATAATATCAATCAATACATAATTCATTCTCTCTGTTTTTCTCTCTATCATTTTCTCTTACATGGTATCAGAGCTATAGGTTAGCTCTTGGTGATCTTCACCTTCCGGCGGGCGGCAACCTTACCTTCACCGGCGGGCGGCAGCCTCGCCTTGGCCGCCCGCCGGACCTCTACACATATCCAGACTGTAACTTCATCTTCCTCTCTCTTACCTCTCTCTCTCTCTCTAGAGACCAAAGAACACAAAACAAGACATGGGCTGACTCGGGCTCTCTCTCTCCCAAGACATACACATGGGGAGGGATATGGACACCATCTCTCTCTCTCTGCAATTTTCTCTGTTGGGTCTCTCTCGCTGCTCTCTCGCTGCAACAAACTCACTCATCTCTCTCAGCACCTCTTCTCTCTCGGCATGCATCTCTCTCTCTCACTGGTGAGGGATTAAAAGAGAGGTGGAGTTGGACTAATCTGACAGACACACACAGGGACACTCTACAACCCCTTTGTCTTTTTCCATCTATTGGGCCCTTCTTCCTTCTGCCCATATGCATTTCTGGCCGCAGCTGCAGCTGCTCGCTCAGCCTGAGCATGGCTAAGCCCCTTTGCTGCTGTCAAAGCAGCAGCCTTAATCCTTTCCGCTGCATCCTGACCACTTTTCTCTTCCTTCTTGCTTGATGACATCTTGTTAGTCGACAACTAGATCACGATATGCAGATGCTGCCACGCCTATATGCCTAGAAAACCCGTCTCAAAGTTAAAGTCAGTATCCAACTCAGATCCAGATGTTAAAATCTATCACCTCTCCGGTTACCTACCGCAACCAACACCACCTCGCTGCCGCCATCCACTTCTCCACCACCACCTGCGGTTTCATCTCCCCCGCTACCATTCTCTCTCCTACAGTAATGGTGACAGAGGTGGAGAGAGGAAGGTGGCGAACTGGCAGAGAGCTTCGACGGTGGAGGTAGTGAGGTCTTCTTCGCCATGGCTTGTATGGCATAACCTCTGAGTCTTCTCCCTCCAGCAATTCAAATCAACCCTCGATGAAGCTCCTGTCTCCTTTCTTCTTCATATACGGACAGCACCTCTTCTTCTCCATTGGAGGATTTTCGGTTGGGTATCCCCCTGACTCGCTTGCTCATGTGTGTGTTTGTCCCAAATCAAGGCTCTCTTTTCTCCCTCACGAGAGAGAGAGCGAGATATAATTGTATGTCGCAGTAAAGAAGAAGAAGAAGAAGAAGAGGGTTACCCACGTTATTTCCCACTTTTCTTTTCTTTTAATATATATATATATGTATTAAAATCTTGCCTCATCAAACCAAAACCATGTGCACCCACTCTCCCAATCCACCACATGGCCAACCGACTCACAATAATATATCTTATCCCAACTTTCATCATTAACCACACCAGCACTCACTTCTCTCTTTTTTATTTCTTTATTTTACACACTTTTCCACGGAAAGTGAGCCAGCTCTTTTTAAATAATTTTTCATAATATTTTTTTTTACAAAAAAAAAAAAAAAAAAAAAAAAGAAGCAATCAATGTTAAAACAAAAAAAAAAAACAACCAAAACCAAACAATTTCCAATTTGCACAACAAACCATATTTTATTCATCTCAGAGATCAACCCCGATCACATTTTTTACACACAAACAAAAACAAAAAAAAAAAACAAAAACAAAAACAAAAAAAAAAAAAAAAAAAAAACAAAAACATAGACCCTTGTTTTTCTTATCCCCCATCCACAAATATTTTTCTATTTTCTTTATCCATTGTTTTATTTTATTTTCTTTTTCTTATTACACAAAACAACATTCACAAAATCACACCAACAACATTCCACCACCTTGTCATTTTATTCATATCAGGGGCTCAACCCCGATCACAATTTTACATCACCAAAAAAAAAAAAAAAAAAAAAAAAAAAAAAAAAAAAAAAAAAAAAAAAAAACAAAACAACCACACCCACATCCACAGGCAGGATTTTCTTCTCTACTCTGCCGCCGGTCTTTTCTTGGTCATGCCAATCATGGGCCTCTGTGAGCTCGGCAACTGTCCTCAAACAACAGGCTGTGGTATCCTACGTGGCACTGCCAGGCCTGCCGTGGGTGCCCGCATCAACCTCATCTCATTTTACTTTGTGGGCACTCCTGTGGCTGTTGGCTTAGCCTTTTTCCTCAGGGTTGGCTTTAGTGGTCTCTGGATAGGGCTCTTATCAGCCCAAGTCGCATGTGCCGTGTCTATTCTCTATGTTGTGTTGATGCGGACGGACTGGGAAGGTGAGGCTATGAAGGCTAAGAAATTTACTAGCAATGGCTTGGAGATGAGCAATGCTACTACTTGCAATGTGTTGGTGAGAGATAAGGTTGAAAATAATGGAGAGAGAAAAGGGTTTTTAGTTGATAACATGGATGATGTTTGGTAGAGTGAGAATTATACAACTTGGATGATGTTTGAAAACAGAATCGGGTATATAACACTAACAAGAGCAGGCTGTGTTTGATTGGTAAGATTTACTTTTTGCAAGTGTATTGTGTTTAATTTTATCATCAAATTTTGGGCATGTAGAATTATTGAGTACGGAGTTGGCAGGTGGGGATATGCTGATTTGTTTGTTAAGTTTAGTTGCTTTTTGAGAGCAACTCTGATGCCTTAGTTGAGGCTTTGTGATAAAAGCTAGGAACTTCAAAGTTATGTTGTTCATATTCACTCTTGTATAATAGGTTTGTAATAGGGTTCAGACTTAAAATAAATATGACCGAAGTAAATTTCTGAATAAAAATTTTGGGTATCCAACATTGCTTCGTGGTTCTTGAGAGGCGTGGGGTAGTGAATGAGCTGTTTTTGTTGAAAAAGCATACTGTCCCAGACTTTGAGACTAGGAAAACAACTAAGAAATGTAGTGTGGTTGGGATTAATTTGGCATATTGTGGGCAGCATCATGTTTTTGGGTAAAATTAAGAGATAGTGCAAGTGTAAATGAGCTGTTTTTGTTTAAAAACTCTGTTGTCCCAGACTTTGAGACTTATAATTAGAGTGAATGTGAGTCATATATCATGTTCCTGTTAATGTACACTAAACCTAACCCACTAACCTAACCCACTACATCCACTCCACTAAACCTAACACACTTACCATCTCCACTACCACCCACCACCTCCACTACCATCCACTACCACCACTCACCTACCTCACACCTCTCCTATATAATAGCTTGTAATATACAAAATCTAAATACAACAATCTTGTAACAACATCAATCAATAATATCAATCAATACATAATTCATTCTCTCTGTTTTTCTCTCTATCATTTTCTCTTACACAAACAAATTAGTTATGAAGCCCTCAAGAGGGCATTTGAGTTGGTCATAGGCCAACCGCCTAATGCCATGTTAACATTTCTTTTAAAACTACACTTCTATCAACATGTTAAACTCTCATTTCCAATAGATTCCACTTTTCTTCAGATCATAACAGTGTTATCAAAGGCATGCCTACGCCCAAGGCTCATCAAGGCGTAGTCAGTATACTTTGAGACATCTCAAGTCAGGTAATGTAAAATAGACCCCATAAAAGCATATAAAGCATGCAATTTAGGCTTAGGCTCAAGCGCACAACTTGTGCACTTCTTTTAAAATGTCTGTGTAGGAAAAATAATACACACTGCAAAAATAGATTGGGGCATACCTTTTACGTTACAACTGAATTTATGGACCATATAGATGAATCATGTACCTTCATAATGAACTCAAACTATTCCCAACTGTGGGGTAGAACTACTAAAGAATTGCACACACTATTCACAATACCGAGTCATGGTTCGTTCTCTAATGTCAAAGAGTTAAAGAGAGAGTTTTGCAAGAATATTTTTCAGTTAAAACCCACACCCCAATAATACGTCATCCTTGATATTTTGTATATTAGAGATATATAATCACTCACATCTCTATCTCCTGCTGAGATGGGTTGTTGGAGTTTTTATCCTTATCCCCAGGATAAGGTAATTCAAATTAAATGAGTCCTAATAGATTATAATCATGCCACCATGGGCGTCCAAACTAGGGTAAAAAAACCCGACCCAATTTCCGATAGTTTGTTTATTAGAATTATAACTCTTGATTTAATCTTTTTTTTTTTTTTGTGTGTGTGTGTGTGCATGTGTGTGTGTTTTACATGTTAGAAGATTAAATACCTAAACATAAATTGTAATCCAATATTTTTTGAGCCCTATTTATATGAAGACGTTGGTTGGATAGAGCTTTCACTACGACCAAACTAATTGTTGTCACTGTTCTTCTTCTTCATCTCATCTCCTTCTATTTTTCCTTCTCTATGCTTATCTCATTCGACACTTCAATTTTATCACTATTTTTAAATGTTTATGATTTATAAATTAGATTTTTGTGTTTATGTGAACCTTAAATTATTTGTCTATGATAAAATATTTTTATTTGTTGATATTTATGTTTTAAAATATTTAATATTTCATTTTACTTGTGTTGATTCTTGAATTATTTGTTTATATTAAATTATCTATTTTTTAGCATCAACATGAGCCTCACTTCGATGAAACTCTCACCTTGCGCTTCAGTGTGCCTAACACCTTTAATAACACTAGATCATAAACTACTGCCCTAAGAAGCACGGACATGTAACACGACACAACACAACACGGACACGCAGACACGTAAATTTTCAAAAAATACAGAACATGACACATTGGAGACATGTGCAAAATATATAATTTTAAATATTTATTATATTTCATATTTTTAAATATTTATTTTATGTCAAATATTTAATTTTATCAAATTTATCAACTTTAGGTTTGCTTTTTTAGTATTATTTATTTATTTATTTTTGAAAGTAAGTCCTCAGCGTGTTTCCAGGTGTCCCAGCGTGTCGCCAACGTGTCTTAGCATGTCTCAACAGGTCCCCAGCATGTCTCAAGTGTCCCAACATGTCCGATTTTTTCCAGTGTGTCCGACATATATCTGACGCGCGTTCGACACGTGTCGAACACTGACTCATCACCTCCAAAGATGTGTCCGTGCTTCATGTGCTTCGTGACTATTGCCCAAGACTCCATTGAATACCTTCTGATTGTGTTTTATGTCAACGTTTTTAATCTCAATTCTAACATATTCTACTTTTCTAAGATCATAAACTACTGCAAACGCTGCTACAAAATCAAATTTATGAGTCACATGGTTGGGATCATGTAGTTGTAGCCAACTAGCTTCTAAGTTTTTTTATTTTATTTAAATTTACATATTTGATACCATGATGGGCACATTTGTTTGCATCATTTAAGGTGGGATTGAGGTGGAACAACATATGGGCCCACTGGATTTTTAATCACTTTTGATTGCGGGATAAGAGCATCTATAAGGACTCTTAAAATGAAAATTTTTAATTGTTATAATTAGTGTTATCATATTTTAATTATTTTAACGAATTAATTATTATAATAATTATTTTAATAAAAAAATTTAAAATTAATTATATTTGAAGAGTCCTGAGAAATTGTTTAAAAATTTTGTGTAAATAAATAAATAATAGCGCTAAAGTACATAGATAAAAAAAATTTAAAAAAAAACACTTTTTTATAAATCTCTTTTCACCTACTTATATTTCATTTAGTCAATATTATTTTCTTATAATCCAATAAGTCCTATAAATGATATAGTGAATGTTTCGTGATGTGAATGTTCACACCATCAATGTAAATGTTAACACGTTAATGTGAATATTCACATCACATTGTCAATGTGAACATTCACATGTTAATGTAAATATTCACATTATTAAATATGAATGTTCACATTACCAAATTGTTAACCGTTCAAAAAATATTTGTAAAGGTAAAAATATTCATAAAATGCCTTAAATATGAGAATTAGGATTTGATAGATCAAATGTCAAAATAATAGGACTTATTGAAATACAAGAATATCTTATAGAGTAATTAGGATATAAATACTTGAAAAAGAATTTTTTAATAAACCTCTCTAAAAAAAATTAAGCAAATAAAAAATTACCTCTTTTATATTTAACAAATAAAAAAAAAATATGATTAGAATTGCTCTACGAAGGAAAGAATTAGAGGTGAGAAACATCTGGGATACGCACCTATTTTAGTCCCATGATGAGTATTGGGTCGTTTCTCACAGCTTTCTCTCTTCTTATCAACTGATATTTCTAAACCTATTTACGTTTTCAATTAACACGTCCTCTCTCTTTCTCTCTCCAATTAATGCAACCACTTTCTTTTTCTCTCTATTTATATGAGATATATATATAAATGCAAATTAATGAATTCCCATTCAATTAGTACCTGTCTCTCTCTCTCGCCATTGACAATTAGATCTGCTTTTACTTTTCATCTCTCACTGGCCAAACCTTAAAAATGATGGTTAAAAATCACCTTACTTTTAACTTATTTTGAGTTATTATTTTTTATATTTTTTTAAAAAAAATTTAAAAAAATAAAAAATCAACTTTTAACCATCTTCTCAAAATAACATAACGTTCATGTAAGTCAAAAAAATAAAACTGAATGAATCCCAAAGTTAAAAAAAGAAAAAAATGAAAAAAAATTCTATCTATGCGATGTGAACAAAATGCATCAACGTTTTGCTAAAAGGAAAAAAATAATAACAATAATACTACAGTTTACTAAAAAATTTGCATGAACACATGACTAATGATATGGCGCCAAGTTAACCTAACTTTTCAACACTAGGAAAATATTATAAGCCCTCGTTTGGCAATCCACACTTGGGCTAATTTAGCCATAGCCGTCCAAAATAGGCTAAATTAGCCACAAGAGACAAAAAAAAAAGAGTCACGTGGATGGGAAAGGGTTTAGCTTGTGTGTAAATTACCAAACTACCCCCATTGCCAATCCGTTTGTGTCACAACAGCACCAAAACAAACCACACACTTTACCTCACCTAGGGCACGTTTAGATGGGAAGAAGGAGGCAAAAATTGAAGACTACCATCAGCGAAGAAGAACAGCAACTCAAGCTGTCCATAGCCCAAGCCCACCGGAGTGCACATCGGCAGCCACACTGCAACCATCGCATCCTCACCACCACCAATCGTGAGATACATAGATTTTTTTTTGGTTTTGGGTCAATTTGGTCTCCTTCAACCTGATCTGCTAGAGTATTCATTAATCGACCATTTTTTTGTTATGTAGATGTTATTTGTTTGTTTGGTATGTAGGAAAACCACAGTATAATGATGGATGCTCCATAAATTCTGATGGATCTTGATTTTTGTTTTTCTTTAGAAAATTGATCTCTGAAATTACAAGATGCATGGTCCGTTCCATTTTTTTGCTCAATACTTTGATTTTGCGTAGCATTTATATGCC
Source organism: Camellia sinensis (assembly GCF_004153795.1). Taxonomy (NCBI): domain Eukaryota; kingdom Viridiplantae; phylum Streptophyta; class Magnoliopsida; order Ericales; family Theaceae; genus Camellia; species Camellia sinensis. The sequence continues at coordinate 900,595 of NW_021025506.1, forward strand.
AATTTTTGAGAAATTTGGTCTTCTTTTTCTTTTTCTTTTTTGCCATTCTTTACATGTCTTGTTTATAGAGACTAAATTATAAATTTTGTCCAGATGAAACATTATCTAAAACATGTCATGTTTTTTCCATTCTTTCCATTCTTTACATGTTCTATTTATAGACTAAATTTCAGAGTTTGTCAAGATCAAACATTATCTGTTTATAGACTAAATTATAATCTGGAAAATTATCTGAATTTTGATGAGTTGAGAGCTGAGTACTTTTTTTTTTTTTTTTTTTTTTTTAATTTTTTCATGTTGGAAGCTTTTTTTTTTTTTTTGTGGGGATTTGGATCCTCTCCATTTCACAGGGAAATATTGATTCATATATCTTCTACGAATACTGATTTCAAACTATTTCTACTTGAAATGCATGTTTAGTGATCATAAAATTTGGTGAAATCAATATATCGATCTGGGTCGGTACAAATAATGTGTTTTGATATGATTTTTTATGGGAATTAAAATTAGTTTTTATGAATTAAGGCTCAAAAATATCAAATTGAATATTTTTTTATTAGTAATTTTAATATGTCGTTCACTTTCAGCCTAATGTCATTCTAACGCTCATGAGGTTTTTATTTAAGATAATTGGTTTTTGGATCAAGTATTAAAACAGACTATATTAAGGGTAAATGATGAATCTATTAGATCAGTAATAGACATACGCAGAGTTTGTATAAATGAAACATAACTTTCTCGCTTGGTGTGCAACCTTTGGTAACAATGGTTCGGGGTTTGGCAATAAATCCACCTCAAGCTTGATCTAGGTCACTACGCTTAAATCTTCTACAGATGTGTCATTTTTCCAAAATTTGAAACCAACTCGCAGCTTATGTATAAGTGGTTATAAGTTATAACTTAACTACAACAACTACACCAAGACTTTAGGTTCTTTTGTAATTATTCAAGTCACCAGTTCTCTAAAGATTTTGGCCATCATACTGGTGCTTAAGCACCACTAACCCTAAATCTTCTTCTGACTGATCACATACCTTTTTTACTTTTTGCATATCCCATTCATATTTGTTTTTTTTTTTTTTTTTGGGAAATTTCAAACAAATAAAAGAAATGGCAGATTGTATATGTGCCTTTGGAATGGTAATTACAACTATTCATTTCATACAGAAAAAACAAAAAGTTGAACAAATGACCAACCATTCACACCCATTCCCATTTATTATAAGAAAATGTGACATGATCATATATTATTGACAATAAGATACCTAATGAATAATTGTGGAACTCAATTTTGTCTGGATAAAGTTTCTATTTTATGCAAATTTTTGGTTTCATTTGTTACAATATTTGTAGTCTACATATAAATAATATGAATTACACTAGAATAATATACAAGCTTTTGGTTTACTATTTGTCAAGTTATTTGTGCTTGTAAAAAAAAAATTCTTTTGTAAAACCTCATGTTTTTAGAAATAAATGGGGACATTTGTCATTTTATACAGAAAGAATTCTTAAACTATGAATTATGTGACACTTACATGTTAACATATTTGTTGCAGAAGTCATTTACACGGCCCGAAACAAACTAATGGCTTCTTTTACCTCAATTGCAACTTTCACTACATGACCACGTCAGATGTGTGTCTGTGGCTATGGTCAATGTATTGTGAAGATATCTAGATCGAAAAAAAATCTAGGGCGTCCGTACTTTGCTTGTCCCCGCCCTGTGGTGAATGCCCAATTCAATAACGATCATAATTGCATTTAATTCTAAACCAATTGACTAATAACTTCGTTATTTTCACTCGTCAGCCCTGTGTCAGTTGGATTGGTTTGTGCGAAGAACTAAGAAGACAGAGCACGAACTATGCGTCCTCCACAAACGACATTGTCATGCACTTGCGGGATGATGTCATACACATTCAACACTCGTTGCGTCTCGTAAAACCATTGTTTCTGTGCTGTGCATTGTTGTTGTCATTTTGTTGTTGCGTATGTAAGCAAACTTAGTGTTTGGAGTGCATGACTGTTGTAATGATGTTAACTGTAATCACTTTAATTTCACCTTTGGTTCCAGGAATAGTTCGGGGGAGACATTAACGACTACTTTAGTGCAACGGAATTATTTAACAATTGTTTGTATTCTTATGACCACTTGTTCTGCATGAATGTTATGTGTTGCTATGCTTATTTTTAATTATTGTGCAGTCATTCCCATGCAATTTTGTGATTGTGATCATTTTGGCTCATTAATTACTTGGCATGTATTCCTGGTTAGTCCAAATGGCTTCCATACGTACTTCTCCTTGGACCCTTTTGAAAAACAAAGACATTGCAACAGAGAAGTCTAGTAGTGTTGAAGAAACACAAAAGCGGTTCAACCACAAAGCATCCTGGGATAATGAATCAACCCGGATTTTCTTGTTGCTGATTATTGATGAGATTACAAAAGGGAATCACCCATTCCTAGTCCTAAGCCAAACTAGGTACAAGTCGTTGGCAAAGAAATTTGAAAAAAAAAAAAAAAAAAAAACATGGGCTAAAACAGTTGAAGAATAAATATGAGTCTAAAAAAAGAATGGAATGCTTGGAGGAAGTTGATGGATTCCAGCAAAGGAATTTCAGGGATTGGATTTGACAGCGAAACCGGTTTGTTTCAGGCATCAAATGTGTGGTGGGATAAGATGGAATCGGTAGGTAAATTGTTATTTCCGCATGTTTGTTTTGTTTCATATTTTTTTGTTACAATTTATATTGGTTTTTGTTGGTAGTGAAAATTCCTCATATTGCATGTAGTAACAGTTTTTATTTATAATTTTCATTTTTCAGACAAATAAGGTGTGTGCAAAGTTTAGGAAAAAAACTTTGGAACACCGCGAGTTGATGGGGACCGTTTTCAACAGGGGCATCTGCTACGGGTAAGAACCATTGGACCCCGGGAGAGACAGTAGCTGAACCTGCAACGATTTCATCCGATTCAGTTGACAGTATAGGATTGCGGCCATTCATTGATCCGATCCCTGCATGTGCAGTTGACGTGGATCAAGATTCTTCAATGGAACCAGTTGATACTGCAATGAAAAGGAAACGAACTCCATCAACAAGTTGTGCAAAGTCAAAGAAGGCAACAAGTGGTGGGCTAATTATAGTGGAAAGCATGAATAATTTGACAAACGTGGTTCGGAACCAAAATTAGCAAGTCACCGTCAGGCACCTTACTGGTAACAAATCACTATACACAATTTTGGAGTGCATGCAACGGCTCAAGGCCATTCCTTCCCTTCTCGGTATGCTGCTATTCCATTTTGCGTCGACACTAATGGACAACGCAGATTACCGGAAGGTGATGATATGCTAGCCCGATGACGACCACATTATAGGCTAGCTGACACAGAAACAACTGCAATGCAATGTAATGCTACTGTGCTATTTGCGAACCTGTTCGAGGCTTGACGGGTGTGATAACATGTCATGCTAAATATTGCCTTCCCTTCTCATCGTTGAAAATTTTTAATTACCGTGGATGTTAGGCTGTAATAAACAGGATGGTTGTCTGTTATTTTCTTTTTTTTTTTCTTAGCTCCAAAAAACATGATGGTTGTGTGGTTTTTATGATGGAACAAGATGCTTATGTCTGGTTTTTATTATTCACAACGGCGGGCTACCGTGTCATGCTTGTTTATTTATTTATTTTTTTTATAGCTTTATGTACCGTTATTTTGGTTGTGTTGGTAATGCAAGTGAATAATTCTTGGTTTGTATATTAGCAAGTAGCAGCAATTTCAGTGTTTTTTTATTATGAGTTGATAGCTTCTTACATGCAATTGTACCCGCCTGTTAGGTATGTTCGACATGGTCACAAATAAAAGTGGCTTTGAAGGTCAATTTGGTTGTCTTTCACAACTGTTATTACATTATCCCAGTCCATCACAGGTCAACTGATTTGAACCGTTCCTAATATTGTAGGTGTCGCTGAATTTGACGTGATGAACATCGGGGATGGTAGCAACAATGATGGTCAAGTGGAAATGCTTAACCAAATGGCCATACAGTTTCAACAACAATATAACTGGACATTTCTCAAAGCATGCCGATATGTGCAAGAGTGGTACGAAAAACATGTGTAAGACGCCATGCCGCACTTTTATTTTGACTGAACATGCATAGATAACCGAACTATATGTGGGCCATGTCGGTCGATTTGAGGAAAATGTGTGCATGCCAAAGGACGTGTTTGCATCTTTGTGTGACACGTTAGTTAATGATTTTGAGTTACAAGTACCGCAACGTGAACATGGCTTAGCCGTTCAAGAAAGTATTGCAATGTTTTTCCACATGTTGAGAGGGTTTCAAAATCGCGAAAATCCAAGAACGGTTTCAACATTCGAGAGAGACTGTGTCCCGACACATGCATAATGTTTTAGCGGTGATGAAAGAGTTCACTATTACACATTGCAGGCCAACATATAGTCAGCATGATACATATCTATACGTGCGATCTAAACGGAAATACCTACCTTTCAAGGTACTATTTTCAAACAAGACTCAGTTAAGTCTATTTAAATGTTTGAAAATTATTTTGACGTGATGTGTAAAAAACACAGTGCTTTTAGTGTCATCAACATTCGAACAAAAACCATTTCATGTACGGGATGTTTGTTTCATTGACAAGATGTTTGTTCAAAATTTAAAAGCAGAATGGGAAGTAGTGCAAAGAAAAAGTAGTAAAATTGCAATGTCTATCCAATAACATATTAAAGTTTTTTTATGCCATTTCAAGTAATGTATAACAGGGAACAACTAGACAAAAAAAAGAAAAAGGATAAACCAGCATCATGTAAATGTTGAAGTGAATGTGTAGATAATAGGGTTGTTGGCAGGATTGTATCGGAGCTATTGATGGAACAAATGTTACTACGCGGGTTATAGGGCCAAACGCTCCAACATATTTTGGTAGGAAATACTATCACACCTAAAATATCATGGCCGTGTGCGATTTTGACATGTTTCACCTTCGTATCGCTTGGATAGGAAGAAAGTATGCACGATAGTCGCATCTTCAATAAAATAATCACAAATAACAATGTCCCTTTTTCCACATCCTAAAGAAGGTATCATATTACATTTCCATTTTTTTTGGTACATAATATTTAAAAACAAAAATAAAATAAAAATTATCGCGGTATTTAATTTGAATTTCTGATATTTTTGTAGTAGGGAAATATTATCTTGTCGATAGTGGCTATCCAAACCGCATAGGTTACCTAGCAGCCGTTACCACCAACAATAATTCCGCGTTATTGAAAGGCGTAGGACAACAAACAACCCCAGAGAATTATTTAACAAAGTTCACGTGTCGTTACGAAGTGTGGTGGAATGCACTTTCGGCGCATGGAAAAATCGATGGGGGTTTATTCAAAATATGCCTCGATATGATTTTGCAAATGTGCAACTTCAGTGGATTGGTGTGTCAATGGCATTACATAACTATATACGTAGAAATACTAGCAATCCAACAACTATTAACCCCATCTTCAACGAGGAAGAGGCTATGGTAATAGTAAATGGCGTATCGAAAGTTGCACATGACGAGGATGGTTTAATGGTTGGGGATGAGAACCCCCATATGGCATTGGCGCGAGTTTGCATATGGGACAAGTTAGTGTTCATGCGTAATAACGGAATGTTATAAAACATATAGTCAACCTAATATTCGTATGCTTGTAACATTGTTCAGCCACGGTCGGGATGTATGTGATTATATTATATTGCACAATATGTATGTGTTTATACGAAAAAATGAAAGTACTATTGTTTACGTGCCTTATTTTGTAAAATTATTGGATTGAAAAAAGAGAAAATTTGTGATGTATTTGTCATAATTAAGCATGGTAGCAAAATGGCAAACCACGGTATTATGATTTGATGATCGTGACAAAAAAATAAAAAATTTTAAAGAAATAAAATGGGCACGTACTATGTCGAAAAATACAATATTTGGTCGTCAACTCAATTTTGGATAAAAGGTAGTGGTATATATGATTTGTACCAACTTTTTTTTAACAAATTGCAAAACAAGTACAGGTGATGTGTTCAAAAATAGATACCAAAAGGGAAATTTATGGGTGTGTTTGGTTTGTATTTGGAGATAAATTTTTTGAAAAATATTTGGAGTGAGAGTAACTGGAAATTTTTTGGTTTGTTTGGTTATATTTTGAAATTAGTTTTGCAGTTTGGGAGTCTGGGATGATTTGATGTAGTTGAGAAGATGTATGAGAGAGAACAAGTGATTGAGAATGAGCGAGAAAAGAGAGAAGTGATTGATTGATGTATAAGGGAGAGTAATTTTGGAAAAAAAATTTCAAAAAATTTGAACCAAAGAAAATTCTGAAATTTTTCCTCAAAACTGGTATCTTGGCATACAATTTTTTACAAGCCCTCCGTTTTTTTTTTTAAGAACGGTAAATTCTCATTTTTCCCGTAATTATAAAAAAACAAAAAATAAATAAAGAAAACAAAAATAATAGGCTGATGTGGCAGTCTTGCAACCCACACGCCCAAGTAAATGAACGGCAAAGGGAACACGATATGCCCAAAGGCATTTGGGTAATTTTACATATGGACACCTCACCAAAAAGTTAAAAAGTCAAAAAGTCAAAAAAATTCTATCCCAGACCAGGCTTTTTAACCGCAGGCTAAAATAGCCAAAAAACTAAAAAGCCAAAAAATCAACCCACATCCCAAACGAATTGTTTCGAAAGACATAAAAGTATAATTTGATAGACAAATAATTTATGCACATAACTAAAAATAATATATGCAAAAATATAAAAACATTCTTTAGATAATTAGCTTAAGATCAGGGTTTGTCTCAGACTCTGAAACACAATTCAACTACTATAAAATAATTTATTAAAATATGAAACTTACATCTTCTTTAGTACCATAATTGTTAATAAAAAGTGAGTTGGTTATAGGTTAAGTGATAGGTCAACACGAGTTTCTTAACTAGATCTTACAAGAGTGATTTAACTAGACATAGCATTAGAGCCACAATTCACTAAAAGTTTTTAGAATAAATAAATTTTACATATAGGCATGGGTTTCATAGTTTTGACAAACTAATAAATTTAGAAAAATATAAATAAAAAATGAGTACTGAGGAGTCCAAACTGACCTGGAGTTGGTTGGTGCAGCCAGAGCAAGCAGGAAGCCAACTAAACACAGAAATTGGCGACCCAAGCACCAAGTTGATCCGCAGAATGATGTCTTCCTGAAATCTCTCCCTCAATCCAAGCCATGAGATTGTCATATTCACTAGAATCAATGGATTATATTACAGCCAATTAATTTCACTTGTCATCCCCATACAGGGGAGAGGGCATATTGACAAAAAGTTAAGAAAAGAAAAAAAAAATCTTGTTGAAGTTCATAATTATCTTGTCTTTCTTAGAAATGCAAACTCAGGCATCAGAGAGACTTTGGTTGGCACCATACAGCAAGTCCCACAGTTTTGACATAATTGCACTCACTTTCCTTTTAGTAAGGTCAAAGAAAACAAAACTAATGCAAATGATTTGAAAATACAAAGATTTACAAGGTAAAATATACATATAAATGTAAAAGAGATTATAACTTCATTTTTTCCTCCATACGACTAACGAATTTCTAATGAAAAAGAGTCAAAGTGTTATATATTAAAGCAATAAGGGAGCCCAGTATGATTATGCCAAACTTGTGAGGCTTACTGTATTTTCTCCAAACCTTAGGGGAGGTCAGTATAATTTACCCTTTCATAAAAAAATAAGGTCAATGAACTCCTATTAATTATTGTGATTTCCAACCAAATTGGACAACTACAATTAACAATAGAAGATCAATTTCATCAATCTTTTCTCCCCCCCTTTTTTAATTCCTATTGTAGATTTAGAAATGTAAAATCAACCCACTACATAACCCTCGAGCAACCACAAATGCAACAAACAATTGAAAAACTGTTTCATCCGCTTCCTGCACATATAACACCAATTATAAAGCACTTTTTTCTTCAATTTCGTATAATATTAATCATCATTTTTTCACCGCTATCGTAACCCAAAAGTAATCATGAATGACAATCTACTCTCTAGACAGCATACACACCCTTTTGACAGAAGTTGAAGGTCCTTTGCCCCATAAGAGCTCACAGAACAGTCTCTCGCCATGAATTTTCCACTCCTCAAGACCTTTCACGAGAAAGCATCCTCCCTACCCTTTGGACCAGTTTAATGAAACAAATAATGCATGGGCTGCCTCCAGCTCCCACACAAGCAAAAAACAACCTAATAAAATAAGGATGCCAAACCCCTCTAAAACACTAACATAGTTCACAACACCATAATCCCATAAATGGTCCTCGCTTTGCCCAACTTTCACCCAACCCTAACACTCCTATACATCCCTTCCACCACCCACCACGGTCCACAAGCCTGTTGGCCTTGATCATAATCACTAACTTAACAAGGATTAGTTGAACAACTCAAGAGCCTAACACCCAGACCACCTGCCTTACTAGGAAACAGACGTCATTCCACCCGAAGTGGTATTTCAACTCTACTACCAAATTCCAACCCTACCCACAATAAATCCAGCTCAAGTCTAACCCTTCTATCAGATAGGCTAGAATGGTAAAGACTGATAAAAAAATAAATAAATAAATAAACATAGGCAAATCAGATAGAGTACCCTTAATGGAAGTAAGTCCATTAAAGTTGAAACAGTAGTGCAAAAGGCTACCTTTTTCCGCCTGCCCTGCCTTCTCTTCCACTTTTTGACAATTGAGTTGCGCATTATGGCCTTAGTAGATGAACCCACAGTAAAGAAGTAGGTTCAAGGAAAGAATCAATCAGCAGCCAACCATCCTATACCACTAAGAAGCAGACAACTCCACCCCAAGAGCGCGTATTCATGTCATGTGGTCACTATATCTCGTAAGAAGTTGAGTCCATGTAAGAATAGTCATTCCACTAGGAAAAGAATGTCTTATTTTCCCCTGATAAGAACAATCATCACGTTTGCATCATGTCCAATTAAAATTAACAGAAGTCAAAAGCATTTGAGAATGTTTGCTTACACTACTTCTGGCTTCAAAATACTCTGCTTTTGCTTCCATTCACAATTTTCTGCATTCAAAATGTTGCAAAAACCAAAGAACTAAAATATGGTTACTGATATTCTTTTGTTTCCTTCTTCCATTTTTTTTTTTTCCATAGATAAATTAAAGGTATTAAAAAAAGAACAATTGTGATGTGACTTAAACTTATAATATCAAAGAAGGAGAAAGAGAAATAAAAAATGAACCTTATTGTATGAATTTTATTTAGCTTATAATTATGATGGACAAGAATGAAAGGAAAATGGAATTGCAAACTACTTCAGTTCCTGTTTTGATCTAATCCAAGTGTTGTTCTTCCAAGAATGAAGTGAACATATTCCATGCTAATGAATTTGAAAAAATGTAACACGTTATGTGTTGTCTACAAAAAAAAAATGTCATTATGTTTTAAAAGAGCTAGAACCTATATTGCACTGAAATGGATTACCATCTGACCTGCCACAAGTAAGCAAGTTAAATCAGGCAAATTCAGAAAAAGATTTAAAGCTACAAAAATTTATTAAATAATATTGTAGAGGCAAAGGATATGTGCCCGAGAACCAAAGCTTAAGTACAGAACCAATAAGGGTAGTTCAAAAAAATATCATTCAACTCAAACCTAGATAGTATAGTAGGAAGGAATGAAATTTCCTAAGCCAAAGGCTTAAATTATGTGACTACACCATTATTTCATAAGCCATGATAAATCTAAATTAGATACGTATGGAAAATAAAACTAATAATGAAATACATTGATTTTATCTGCTTAAAATAGGTTTTTCACTCATTGACAATTATTCATGCAATGTAGTCCACTTCAAGGAGTAAGTATCTGGTAATCCGCACCTCTTATGTGTATGATGGACATGAAAAAACCATGATGTCATTACGCTTTCCATCAACAGAATAATTTAAGCTCCCACAACATAAACAAGTCAAACTCAACAAGTGGTTATTCAGAAAAGGCAAATTAACAGTGTCATCCAACTCAAACTTCATTACATCTCATAATGTAAGATGGAAACTTACAATTCGCATAGCATGCCCACACAGGCCAAGAGAAATATCTGAGAGAGTAGTGGCATCCTAATAATTCACATTTGTGTAAAGAAACAGTATTGGAATGACAAATAAGCAGAGTACTATTTTATAGAATTTAAATAGGATCAAGCAATAAAATTGGCAAAGACCTAGCTCAAGGACATATGGGCAAGAAAAACAAAATCAACTCTAATATCTTCAATCGCTTGAGTTACTTGAGATGAAAATATGTAAGAAAAAACAAATGGACCCATTTATAATCGAGTATAATCCAATCACATAATGAACAAAAATCACAGCTCACTAAAAGTATTTGTTAGTACTCCTTGAAGAATCCTAAATTACTCTATTCATTTTTCCAAGCACACAAAATCAGCGAAAAACCAAGACATTGTGATTGAGAATCTCGGAATCTCTGCGACCAAGACCTGGGCAATGTATGGGGATCTGACAGGGGTTGGCTTGCCCACAACTTCTCGGCTGAAAGGCTTGTCTTGAACATAAAAACAGCATTTCCAGGTGATGTACCAAACAACCAGTTATGAACATCCCAAAATACTTCTACTTCGAGGCCATCAACCAAGATGGTGTGGTTACCCCGGAACTTCCATCGGAGACGCATCACCTGCATCAGAGTCTTTGTGTCTACACGGATCACAAGGCACGGGTCGTTGACACCACCGGTATCACATTCAATTGTGAGGTCATGGAGTGGGCCATTATCACAAAACGGAGCCTTGGTGCTGAATATCTTCTTACCAAAGATGTGCTCTCTCTTGGAAATGAAAACAGCATTGGAGGGAACAGGTGTTGCACCTGTTTTCTTGAAAGCTTCTTTTCTCATGTCCCCGAGAAGGAGAATCATTTGTTGATTAGATACGAGCCCCATGTAGAATCCCTCCAATGGCTCAGGCCCGGATCCGAATTTAGCTGATGAAAGATCCCAATAGATATCAATTTTACTAGAACCTGCTTCTAAACTTTTTGACCCTTTCCTCTTAGAGAACAACCAGGGTTTTATATCAACCTTGCATACACATTGATTAGAATTATCATCAATCCCAACACTGAGTCCTTGACCCATCAAATTCTTACTCCATGTGACAGTAATCAAGCAAGAACGGCCACGTAATCGACACTGATACACACAAGAAACCAAATTCTGGGCAGTTCTATTGGTACTAGATGATGAGAAATCAGCAACCTGAACCCCATTTTCACCAAAACAAGAAGGAAAATCCTTCATACTGATGCAAGAATAGCTTGATTTCTCTCTTTGGTATATCCACAAACAGTTGGATTCAGAGGATGGAGAAAATTGAACAAGTAGAGTTTCACAAAAGGAAAGCCCACATACCTCAATCAATCAGAGATAAACTCAAAGACCCATCTCAGAAATGCTCAAGAAACCGCCAAGCAAGGCTAGATTTAATCTGGGCATAGAGTTTCAGATGCATTTCTGCAAAAACCCAGAAATCTAAGTTCATTAAAAGGATGAGGGTCCCTCCAGATTAGAGACAAAATTGGGGAATGTAGGTAGTAAAAATTAATTCAGAGATAGAAACAGACAAAAAGGAGACTACTCAAGACTTAATTTTACTGTCAATAAATCTGCCAAAGACCAATTCTATATACTTATTGAAACATAAACAAACATATATAAACCTGTAAACATTAAAAGACAAAGGGAAAAAAAAAAAAAAAAAAAAAAAAAAAAAAAAGACACAGAGAGAGAGAGAGATCAGTAAATAAATACCTCAAGATGGAGACAGCTAAAATACTAATAAAAAAATGAATGAAGATGAAGGGAAAAGGCAAGAATGTAGCAACTGGGTATGGCTGTAAAGGCTGGTTTTTGAACAAGACTCTACACTGAGAAAAGGGGAAAAACAAAAAAAGAATCTTTCTTAGTTTCTCTCTCTAAGCTTTCTGGCTTATCTTCTCTCTCTATCTATGGCTTTGCTTTAGCTGACAAAGCCACATGTGATGACATAGCTAACAACCAAAGTAGACATGCCAATTGATACAAACAGATTGTTTTTTTTGCAATTGCAAGATTCTCTCTACAAGAAAGAAATTTGAAACTTTTTTGTACTTCAAAAATTTTGGGTTCAGAAGGGTGTGCCTATATATGTGTGAAAAGTGAGAGTTGAATTGAAACTTCCTCTTTCATTTCAAGAAAAAATTAAATACGATAAAATTTAATGTTGTAAATTGGTCAATTTTTTGGGTATTTATTGTTTTATTTTTGCATGTATTTAAAATGGAGGAGATTGAGAGACAGTAAAGAAAGAAAGAAAACTGTTGCTAAGAGTGGGGTCCATGAAACATGTTTAATGCAACCACGATGTCACATTTTAATTGGTCAAGAAATGCAATCCCCAGCGCCAGAAGTTTTCGTCGACCAACCCATTGTTTTTAATTTGGTTTTGTCACATAGTCCACGAAATCTTCAACATACTGCCAACCCATCATTGTTTCCGAATAAAATCTACAAATATAAAAACAAAAATACTAGACTTACTAGTAAACATTTTATACAATTTGATAATTTATTTGAAATTATGTGATTACTGTATAAAATATTTAATAATTTATTTGTAGTTCTGAACATTGTTTGAATAAAAATTGATTATAAACTGTCAAGATTAGTCTCACGGTTAGGGAGCTTTAGGCTCTACTTGTGAATTGACTATTTTAATTAAATTTTTATAAAATAATGTGCATAAAATAAAAAGAATGACATAATAATTTATAGTAATTTTTTCAATTTTTTACTACAAACTCAAGTCCTCAAACGGGCCGTAATGTCCATTTGACAACTTGACTATTTATAGTAGTGCTTTGGTTTTTAATTTTTTTTTATGAGGTAAAAAAGTTAGAATGTTTGTGTGTATGCTAAAATTTGATCTAACCATACATAATCAAGGAAGAACATTAGCTATGAAGACTAATATTAATAGGGTTATCAAATTGTCATTAACTAAGGCCATCAACTCTAACCATTAAGATTAGAGTTACAAATGTTAAAAACTCATTGTCACTAATATGGCCATCAACTCCATCATCAAAAGATGAAAGTTACAAAGGTTGAAAAACTCCATTACATTATATATATAAATAAATATATGTATATATATTGCGATTTAAATAATCTAACTAGATGGGTCGCAAAACAAATACAGGTGTTGAGTCACAACCCAATCCGAACCCATTCTAAAACATATGCACAAGAGAAGCCCAGCCCAACCCAACATAGCATAACCTGGCCTATGCCGAAGACTAAGTCCAACACATGCGCATACACAAGTTTGGGTCAATCCAGACCATGACTAAGACTAAGTCCAAGTCCAAGTCCAAACCCAAGCCCAAGCCCAAGCCCAACTTCTATTGATACTCACTTTATGAGACAATTCTCATTCACAACCTAATAGTTTCAGCTTACTATTTCTTTATTGCGACATTCTCTCTTAAGAGAATATGACACCACTTAAATCCACCTCAAACAATAGTTGGATTCCACTTTGATTTCAAATTAAAGTTGTGAAAAATTATTATTTTCCAACAATCCCCCACATGAATAAAATTTGTCGAATAAAGAAAAACGGACAACACTTAATAACAAAGACTCGAAGAGAGAGTACACAAAATAACCCTACATTAGAAAGGTAGCTGTTGGCCTTGAACCTTTCGTAGTGAAAGGCTGTTGGATTTACTAGCTGACCAGTGAACGTGATGTCTTGAACTGTTCTACCATTTGTGTAAACTAAGATAATAGACCTCACATAGGAGTCACTCTAACCATTGTTCTTGTTCTCACTGATGTGCTCGGTTTGGCCCTGGAACACTAACCCAATTTAGTGAGTGTTTTTAAAGAATTCGACCCTATCAATTCTTAAAGAAACGGCCCCACTTCACACTCACATAAGTGACCTACATAAGGTAGCTCGTTATATCACGGTTGACTATTCACAGCACTTAGGTCATTAAAAGTATCAGCTTAACCTTCCACCCCACATGATATCACTATATAAAGGAATAGGCAAGAGGATTTGTCTCCTCAGTGACTCACCTGTTACATGCAATTAGGTTGTCCCTTTGAATCTAGATCTTGGGATCTCTAATCAACTAGGTTGGGTTTTCCGTTCTAGTAACATTTGCACAAAAGGCCTTAACCCCACTTCTCTTAACGACTTCTTACTAACTCTTGACTTAACCCTTAAGTTAACAGATCCGTAATATTGTCCTCAAACTGTATGGAGTCTATTACGACAACACAAGAGAGTAGTTATCGTATGAAATTATGTCTTCGGCGAAAATGTCTAGACCTTCCATTATACGTATTATTATGTGCCCTACCAATACTTGATTGATTGTCGCAAAGTATACAAAATTGCTAGCACAAGTTTTGATCAACATGGAATATCCTCAAGAAAACAGTAAAACCATCTAGCTACATCAGTAGCTTTATCTAAATCACTGAATTCCGATTCCATTATTGATCTCGTGATACACATCTACTTGAAAGATCTCCAGGACACGGTTAAAACTCCAATTAGAGAAAACATATCCACTAATATATTTGTAGTCTTTATATCCAGTAGATGCCTTTGTACCCTTCTAGTACAACTAGATATCAAATGTTATACAATCCATAATCTCGGCTTCATCGTAAGTACATTAGTACCCACAACAACGCCTTCTAAAGATAGGCATTAGCATTACTCGTATATTTATTTAACCTGCTAACTAAGTAGGCTATACCCGACCTTGTGCAACTCATCAGATACTTTAAACTAACAATAACCCGAGAATATTCTAGTTGAAATACACTTTCAATATTATTCTCGGCCAAATGTAGACTCAAGTCTACCAGTATCTTTAACACACTTGTATCCGATTTACTAAATTTCTCCAGTATCAAATCAACATAATAAGGCCGAGAAAGTTTACCATTGGATGTTGTCGTAAACTTAATACCTAGAATTACATATGCAAGGCCAATATATTTCATGTCAAACTTAGAGTTCAACAATTTCTTAATAGTTATGAACATCTTCTCATAATTACCAAATGTACAGACATAAACTGACATATCTATTTGTAAGTGTCTTTGACATCCACACAATTGTCAATGCATGTTTATTTAAAACCCATTTGACAACATTGTGTCGTCAAATTTCACATGCCAGTGTTACAATGTAATAGTTGTTTTTGGGTGACCACTCAAGTAGTCATTTGGTTGCTCGAGCAGCAATTTGTAGCTCATAGTATCTCACAAGTTTGCAAGCAAGACAGCTTGAGCGAAGAAATGGTCACTTGGGCGAAGAATGCAAGCTCCCAATATTTTTCACTGTAGCCCTGCAAAACTTTTGAGACCTTGCATTTACTGCTCGAGCAATGGAAAGTTCGCTCGACTGGTCCCTTTGTATTTTGGCACATCACTTGAGTGAAGGAAAGTTCGCTCGAGCGGTCTGGTCAGGACAGCAAAGTTATATTGCGATCCGAACATTGTTCCAAATCATTTCTTCCACACTCCTTGTCTCTCTAACAACCTCTTTCTAAAACCCAAGTTAGGAAACTGTAGATTTTATCTAAATAGAGCAAGAATCAATCCTTGGGCTTTCATTAAAGTTGTTTTCCTCATTAAGAGCTACGTTTTGAGCTGAATAGATTGTGGTATTTTGGAAGCTCATTGGTGGGCCTTCATCTTTCATTGTACAACCATGAGGTAGGAATACATTTACCATTATATATTTATATTTTGGCCTCAATGTGTGTGAATCTTTTGACTTTACGGATAATGGATAAGTAGAATTGGGGAGTCCTAGTGATTGTTTGTGTTGTGATTAAAATGTTGATATTTTGAAATATATTTGAGGTGCCCACGTGCCCAGTTTGTATAAGGATGACGAATGTGGGAATGTGTTTGAGGTGCCCATGTGCCTGGTTCGCATGAGGGCGACTAATGTGCGGATGTTGTGAGGTGTCCATTAGCCAGTTCGTGTGAGGACGACGAAAATGGAAAGGTTTAAGGCATCCATAGGTCATTCGTGTGAGGACCGAAAAATGTGGAGGTTGAATGTAAATTGTGTGATGTGGAAAAGTTTAAAAAAAAATATATGTGAATTATTGGGCATTAATAAAGGTCATGCATATTTAAATCAAATGTTTATATACTTGGTTAAAGTTATTCTCTGTTGGGCAATTGCTCACTCTTATTTACTAACCTTTCAGGGAATTAAAAGCCCCAAACCCGTCTATGAGGAAGAAGAAAAGGACTTTCAATTTTTTTTGTAAAATCAAAAATTTTGTAAACTTGAAGTTGTAATATAATGATGAAACTCCTCTTCTTAATTTTATTTGAGTTGTGTATTTTTGTATTAAGGGGCAAAATGTAATTGTTTTGTAACTTTCTCTAACTCATTGAACTGAAATCTATATTTTGTAATCCTTGTAACATGAATCTATAATTCAATGAGAAAGAGAAACATTTAAATGAAATTGTATTATTTGGATGTTTGGAACATTCTATTTTGATTGCTCCGTGGGATTTACATCCGGGCATTACAAATTGGTATTAGAGCGTACCGGGTTGAATACCAGGAGCTCGTGGGAAGTGGCTTTGTCACACTGGGTTGTCATGCTAGAATGAGGAGTTTATGGTTTTATTTGATTACGTTTTTATGTGAATAGGTGTATATAGGGTCAATCCTCTAAGATATGACTTATGTTCACTACATTCATCGAAGTCCCTTTGGAAAGGCATCTGGTCAATGCTTTTTCCACTGGAAAATCCTTGAACGTCATGAAATGAGTTGATATCCTGGGAAAGGGATCCATATGTGTTTTGTTTGTTTATGTACTTATGTGTTGAGGATGAGATTGTGACTTGAAGAGAAGTGATGAGCTAGTATATGAATTGCGAGTCAATCTTGTCTACATCTACTCTTATATAGGATGTCTAGAGAGGTCGTTGCAGGCCTTGTTGAGGTGGTCGGGATATCTCAGCTTAACCAGAGATCCCTCCTCAAGAAAAAGGAATAGGTCAAAACAATGTAGCCGCTCCACTGGCCCAAGATGCTATGGGAGTGCCAGCTCAAGAGATGGCCAGAGCCCTTAGAGAGTCAATGGATATTCTCAGAGCCAAGCAAGCTGCTAGAACTATTAAAGGGAAGACTAGAGTTTCTTTCTTGAAAAAAAAAAAAAAGTTTTTTCGTTCCAATCCTGTGGAATTTCTTAGGGGTGTTGAACCGTTAAAGACAGATGAATGGCTTAAGCCAATGATCAAATCTTTTGAGATTTTAGATATTCGAGATGGTGAACTTCGGATAGCGCTTGCTAGTTATCAATTGAAGGGGGATATCAGCCAATGGTGGAAATATGCCAAGGGTTGAATTAAGCATACTTGGGAGGCATTTTCTCATGCCTTTCAAGAGAAATACCTTCCTCCAATTGCGAGGGAACGTTTGCGGAGAGAGTTTGAGGAAATTGAACAATCTGACTCCACCGTAGGGGAGTTTGAGGCTACCTTTACGAGTTTATCTCGTTTTGAACCAAATCTTGTGGCTATAGAAAAACGTAGGTGTCTAGAGTTTGAGAAGAGACTGAGGCCGAGAATCTTGATGAAGGTGATGGGAAATATGATCCAAGATTATGACCGGTTAGTGAAATCCATGACACGCATTGAGATCATGCTTGAAGGCAAGAAAAAGAGACAGCGACTAAAGAGGCAAGGGTTTATCGAGTCTCGAGGGGATTCTATGGTATCCAAAAGGTCGAAGAGTTCTACATCTTCTCATCTACCACTGTTACTGGCTGTGTCATTGAATCATATATCAGGAAAGAGTATGGATAGTACAGGACAAAGTTGGATTACTTGTTATCGATGTGGTGAGCAAGGTCATAAGTCCTTTACATGTCCACGAAGACATCAACCTTCTATTCGTCTTCAGAATCAGACCTTGGGTGGAAGTCAATTGCTCGCTTGTTATTAGTGTGGCCAGCCGGGTCATATGAAGAAGTTTTGTCCTCATATTGCTGGGACAACCAGTGCTTCAGGGTTTTAGGCAAAACAGAGCCAAAGGCAAATTCATCAGCCAGTTCAGTCTGGACAAGCTTCTAGAGTTATACATAGGGCTACCTCCGCACAGTCCGTGCAACATGCCTATCATCAGAGGGATGAGAAGAGTGAATAGAGGGCCCAAGGGAGAGTCTATGTAATTACTGCATCCGAGCAGTCTACTGGGCCGATGGTGATATGAGGTACGTATCTTATATATAATACTTGGGCCCATGTGTTGATAGATACGGGGGCATCTCATTCATTTATAGCATTTCCATTTGCATCCATATTGGGGTTAGAGGCTGAACCATTAGAATATTCTCTTATGGTAGAATCGTCAGTTAGGAGTAAGATGGTATTGAACCACAGGGTGTCGCGAGTGTGCGATTAAAGTTGCTGACCGCAGACTTCCATTTAGTTTGGTGTTGTTAGAGATGACGGGTTTTGATGCCATCATCGGTATAGACTAGTTGTCCGCTTATTGTGCTGTGATAGATTGCTACTGAGGAAAAATTACCATATGTACTGCTGGGGGTGACTGTTTTTATTTTATGGGGGATAGAACTGATAGACTTTTAATGCCGTCATATGACTCTCAGAGTAAAGGCAAATTCGCTTCCCTTATTGCAACCTTGATGAATGATGGGAACAGTGAAATACAAAGAGTATTCCTTATGGTGGTTTGTGAGTATTTAGAAGTTTTCCGGAGGACCTTACCGAGCTACCACCTCATCGTAAGGTTGAGTTTCCTATAGACCTAGTGCCGAGTACGACACCCATTTCTATGTCATCCTATAGATTTGCTCTGGCAGAGTTACTCATTTTGAAGAAGCAATTACAAGAGTTATTGGACAAGAGTTTTATGCACCCTAGTACCTCGCCCTGGAGAGCACCAATTCTCTTTGCGAAGAAAAAGGATGGTTTCTTGTGGCTATGCATTAATTACCGTAAGCTAAATAGAGTCATGGTTAAGAATAAGTACCCGTTGCCTAGATAGATGATCTTTTTGACCAACTCAAGAGTTCTCTATGTTTTTCAAAGATAGATCTAAGATCAAGCTACCATCAGTTACG
Organism: Camellia sinensis; assembly: GCF_004153795.1. Classification (NCBI taxonomy): domain Eukaryota; kingdom Viridiplantae; phylum Streptophyta; class Magnoliopsida; order Ericales; family Theaceae; genus Camellia; species Camellia sinensis. The sequence continues at coordinate 919,907 of NW_021025506.1, forward strand.
TGTGAAAGAAGAGGATATTCTGAAACAACCTTTCGTACTTGTTATGGCCGTTATGAATTCCTTGTGATGCTGTTTGGTTTAACCAATGCTCTGGCCACCTTTATAAACTTGATGAATCGGGTTTTTCAAGAATATCTTAACAAATTTGTGGTAGTTTTTGTGGATGATATTCTTATATATTCACTTTCTGAGGAAGAACATGAGGTGCACCTTCGCATTGTGTTGCAATTACTTAGGGAGCACAAATTATATGCTAAGTATGAAAAGTGTGAGTTCTGGCTCTCCGAAGTGAAATTCTTGGGTCACGTTGTTTCTAATGATGGGGTTACCGTAGATTCTTCAAAGATTGAGGCGATACAGAATTAGGAGCGACCTAAGAATGCATTTTAAATCCGTAGTTTCTTAGGTCTTGCTAGTTACTATAGACGGTTTGTGAAAGACTTCTCCACGTTAGTTTCTCTGTTGACTATGCTAATAAGAAATGGGGTGAAGTTTGTTTGGAATGAATTATGCGAGAAATCCTTCTTAGAGTTGAAGGCTAAGTTAACCACTGCACCAGTTCTATTCATCCCTGAAAGAGGTCTGGGTTACACTGTCTATTGGGATGCCTCTACGAAAGGTTTGGGATGTGTTTTGATGCAAAAAGAAAAACGAGAGGAATTATCCAACCCATGATTTAGAGCTAGCTGCAGTTATTTTTGCCCTAAAATTGTGGAGAAATTACTTGTATGGGGAGAAATTTGAGGTGTTCTCAGATCGTAGAAGCCTTATATACTTATTTTCTCAAAAAGATTTGAATTTAAGTCAAAGAAAGTGGATGGAATTTTTGGAAGATTATGATTTTGAATTACACTACCATCCCAGAAAAGCCAATGTGGTGGCCAATGCCTTGAGTAAAAATTCCTTGAGTACCCTTGCTAATCTTGCAATTAGGAAATGGGAAATATTGGGTGATTTGGATGAATTTAATTTGCATCTTGGTGAATCTTCTGAACATGCCACTTTGTTTTCCATCCTTGCATAACTGACACTTGTAACTCGGGTTACAGAAGCACAATAGGGTGACTTAGAAGTTGAAGCAATCAAGGAGAAGATTGCACAGGGAAGGGGGAAAAGGGTTTGAGGATAGATTCTGAATCAAATGTTCGATATCTAGACTTTTTTTTTGTACCTGAGTCATGTAGAGAAGAAGTACTTTGAGAATTTCACCACTCCTGTCTTGCAGTACATTCAGGGGCTATAAAAATGTACCAAGATCATAGCCGACAATTTTGGTGAAGGGGTATGAAACAAGATATGGCATCATTTGTGTCCAAATGTCTAACTTGTCATCAAGTCAAGGTAGAACATCAATGACCCATCGGGTTATTACAACCCTTGCCTATCGTAGAATGGAAGTGGAAACATATCACTATGGATTTTGTTTCGGGCATCTGTAGAACACAAAGGAGTAATGACACAGTTTAGGTGGCGATGGATCGATTAACTAAGTCGACTCATTTTCTCCCTATGTGTATGGGGGACTCATTTGATTACCTGGCAAAACTTTATGTTAAAGAGATTGTCCAGCTTCTTGGGGTTCCTGTGAGTATTGTCTCGGATTGAGACCCTCATTTCACCGTACAGTTATGTCAAAGCCTATAAACGATTATGGGCACTCAATTGAATTTTAGCACCGCTTACCATCCACAAACTAATGGACAGTCCGAGCACACTATCCAAATCTTAGAAGATATGTTGAGAGCTTGTGTGCTAGATTTTAAAGGTTCTTAGGAGAGACACCTACCTTTAGCGGAATTTGCTTACAATAATAGTCATCAAGTAAGTATTGGAATGGCTTCTTTTGAAGCTTTGTATGGTCAGCCATATAGGTCACCAGTGTATTGGACTGAGGTGGGAGATTCACCTATGCTTTGACCGAAATTAGTTTGTGAAACCACTGAGAAAATAGCTCTCATTCGGAAACAGTTAGTTACAACTCAAAGTCGACAAAAGAGCTATGCTGACAGGAGAAGAAGACCTTTCTCTTTTGATGTAGGCGATCATGTATTCTTGAAGATATTACCTAGAAAGGGCTTAATGAGATTTGGGGGAAGCTGTAAGTTGTCACCAAGGTTCATTAGCCCATTATAGAACGAGTGGGAGAGGTAGCTTATCGCCTTGCATTGCCCCCGCAATTATACAAAGTGCACGATGTGTTTCATGTCTCCATGTTTCGCAAGTATGAACCTGATCAATCCCATGTTTTGGATTGGATAAATTTGGAGGTGGACGAGAATGCTTTTTACGAAGAAAGACTGATGCAAATTTTGGACACCCGGGAACAAGTTTTAAGAGACAAAGTCATACCTTTAGTGAAAGTATTATGGCACCACCACGGAGTGGAAAAGGCCACTTGAGAACAAGAAACTAAAATTCGTGAGAAATATCCAGATTTGTTTATTGACACCTAAACTTGTCGTTTGTAAATTTTTAATCATTGTTTGAGAGGTTGTAAAGGGAAGTGAATGAAAGAACTCTAAATTTCCATGTATATGTTTGAGGTTAGCTTTGATTTTGCTTTGATTTAAGAAGTAGTGATGGTTAAGATTATTGTTATGGTGATATCCATCTTTTTGGGAATTGTTAGAATTGTTTTGGCTGGAACTGTTCAAATTTCGAGGACGAATTCCTTAAGGGAGATAGGCTATAACAACTGTTTTTGGGTGACCGCTGGAGTGGTCATTTGGTCGCTCGAGCAAAGATTTGTAGCTCCCAGTATCTCGCAAGTTTGCAAGCGAGACCGCTCGAGCGAAGGAATGGTCGCTCAAGTGAAGAATGCGAGCTTTTAGCATTTTCACTATAACTCTGCAAAACTTCTGAGACCTTGCATTTACTGCTGGAACGGTCTCTTTGTATTTTGGCACTTTGCTCAAGCGAAGGAAAGTTCGCTCGAGCAGTTTGGGTGGGACGGCAAATTTATATTGCGATATAAACATTGTTCCAAATCATTTCTTCCACTCTCTTTCTCCTTCTAACAGCCCCTTTCCAAACCCTAGTCAGCAAACTCTAGATTTCATCTAGATAGGGCAAGAATCAATCCTTAGGCTTTTATTAAAGCTGTTATCCTCATCAAGAGCTACGTTTTGAGCTGAATAGATCGTGGTATTTCGGAAGCTCATTGGGTGGACCTTCATCTTTCGTTGTACAAGCTTGAGATAGGAATACCTTTACCCTTGTATATTTATATTTTGACTTAAATGTGTGTGAATCTTATGGTGTGTTGAACTATTGAGATGGATGTGGTATATATATATATATGTACTCTGATGAATGAATTAATATATATTGTCTTCTTTAAATAATGCCTGTCTATGATATATATAATGGGTTATTTTTGAGGACGTTACATGAATCAATGAAAATAAATAATTGAATGGAAAAGCCTAAATTTTCATATAAGTAACCCTAAGGGTTATGGTTGATTTTGACTTAACAGATAATGGATAAGTAGAATTGGGGAGTCCTAGTGTGATTAAAATGTTGATATTTTGAAATGTATTTGAGGTGCCCATGTGCCCGATTCATGTGAGGACGACGAATGTGGGAATGTGTTTGAGGTGCCCACATACTTGGTTCATGTAAGGGTGACAAATATGGAGATATTATGAGGTGTCCACTAGCCGGTTTGTGTGAGGACGACGAAAGTGGAAAGGTTTGAGGCGTCCACAGGCCATCTGTGTGAGGACGGAAAAATGTGGAGATTAGTTTTTAAAAGAAATATGAACTCTTGGGCATTAATAAAGGTCATGCATATTTAAATCAAATGTTTATATACTTGGTTAAAGTTATTTTCTACTGGGCAATTGCTTACTCTTATTTACTAACCTTTTAGGGAATGAAAAGCCTCAAAACTGTCAATGAGGAAGAAGAACGTATTTGTTGGTTAGTATTGTGATATACCGAACTTGTTTTGAAAACAAGTTTTATCAAACAGATGTTTTGATTTCGAAAAACGTTTTGAATAAACAGAAAGGGTTCTTGTAATTAGAAAGAAAAGGATTTTTGTTGAGAAATCAGACGAATGTTGAAAATGCATTGAGCATATTGTATATATGTACTACTGCATCATGATCATTTATGCTAGTGGAGCATATTTAGTTTTTGAAATATTCTCTACTGAGCTTTATGCTCACCCTATGTGGCTAAAAATGTTTTTCAGGTGTATGATGTTGTTTTTAGATGTGGATGTGGATCTCAGCCGCAGGGTATGTATTGGAGCTGAGTAGAACTGCTCCTTTATCTATAGGCCTTGGGCCATTTCTATTTATTTAATAGGCCATGTGACATTCTTGTAAAGGTTACACCATTTGTATATGATGTAAGACTACGGCCATTTCAGTTTTATGAATGACATCATTGTATGTTTAATTTAGATAACATTTATACCACTTAGATGTTGTAAATAGAATGTATGAAATCGGATGAACACACTTACTGTATACGCTATTGTATTCATTCGCATGAGATATATGATTTTATTATATATTATTGTCATTATATTCATCAATTATAGGTTCATTCATGTGGGTCAGACTTTGTAGATCCAAGGTGTGACAATTTTGGGGTGCTACAGTTCTGTATTGTGGTTATGATTATTTTGCTTACATAATTTATGTTTTGTACCGTGATTATGATTATTTTGCTTACATGATTTCTACTTGATATTTATGTTATTTAAAATTATTTTTTTATTCGAACCAAACTATTTACTGTTTGGCGTAAATAATTATACATAGCGACATTTATACCTTGTACTCTCAGTATAATATTTCTTACTATGCCATGTGCTTATAGCTATTAAATCCTTTCGAGTAATGAAACTTAGGGAGGAGTTTTTACCCCATAAAGTAGGATCAAGACTTGAAATAAACACGTGTTTTTTTTTTTTTTTTTGTTATTTGTAGTTATTGTCTGACTCATATTAAATAAATAAAAGCACCAATGTACATTTTTAAATAAAATAAATATTTATGTTCATTTTTTATTTTACTCCGCTCCGTTATTAACTTGTTTAATTTTAGAATTAATCCCTGGTAACTTAGGAATCGACTAATTGCGACATCCAGCCCCTAGGTACCAAGATTGGATCGTGACAGTGTCTATCTGATGCCCTTTTTTCATTTCAACTTTTGACTCAAACCCAACCCTAAACCTATTTGGCGCTTGCGTGCACACGCGCGCGCGCACACACACACACACAATCTCTCTCTCTCTCCCTCTCTCTCTAAACTTAACCCATCAACCGACGAAGAGCGACAATCAGTGGTAGTGGTGGTGAGCAACAATCGAAGGTATTCTTCTCTTCTCATCTTATCTCTTCTTATTTTTTATGGGTCTTCTTGTTTTTGACTTGTATAGTATCAATCTCTATTTTGTGTTTTTTTTTTCCCCCATTTCTTGTATCAATCTCTGATCTGTTCTTTTGTGTTATTGACTCATTAATGGAATTTTTTATTTTTATTTTATTTGGTAACTAGACAAGCTATAATATTCTGTGTTTTTTTTTTCTTTTCTTTCTTTCTTGTATCAATCTCTGATCTATTATTCTATGTTGCTAACCCATTAATGGATTTTTTTTTTTTTTTTGATTTGGTAACTAGATAATCTATAATATTCTATGTTTTTTTTTCCCTTTCTTGTATCAATCTCTAATTTGTTTTTCTCTGTTGTTTACCCATTAATGTAATTTTTTTTTTTTTTTTTTTTGATTTGGTAACTAGACAAGCTGTAATGTAAGAAAAAATAGAGGAATAAAAAATATATACCACCATGACCAACCATTTACAAACTCACTAACTTACGGAAGAATCCATGAATCAATCAAATGAAACAATTCAAAGTAGGCAACATTGTTACTCTTAAGTCTGAAAGACATAAATTGTGTATGATGGATGTTTGCTTGAACCAATCAACACCATTAGAAAATAAATAACAGCAAACATTGTGTTTTAAGGGCATCTCCAAGCCTTAACCCAAATCAAGGGAGACCCAAAATTTTCAAACTTCAATAGTAATTGATTATTTGTTAAATTTTCTCATCATTTAACAATTATTGAAATTTTCTTATATTTATTTATTATTGATATTTGACAGTTTGCTTGATAATCTTTTGATTATGGATCCTCCAAGTGAAGAAAAATTTCTTACTAGTTCTAGTGTTGAACCTGAATCTTCTATTGCCCCTTTAACCCAACCTAATGCTCCCTCTCCTAGACCACCCCGACCAAAAGTAGCAATGAGAGAACACCATCAAAGGTTTGGGATCATTTTGAAAAGATTAAGGGTGTTGATAGGCTAGATAGGGCTATGTGCAAGTATTGTAAGAAAGAATATATGACAGGGTCTAAAACTCATGGAACAAGTAATTTGTTAAATCATTTGAAACATTGTACGTTGTATCCATATAGGGATATTCAGGGGCAACAAACATTGGGATTTAAACCTAGAGAAGTTGGTGGAGAGGGTGTTGTTGATGTTGTGGTTACATCATTTTCTATAAAAGTTGCTAGGAGGTCTCTTGCCAAGATGATAGTAATTGATGAATTACCCTTTAAATTTGTGGAGTGGATTGGTTTTAAGAGGTTTTGTAATGTCATGCAACCCAAGTTCAAGATCCCATCTTGACGTACCATTGCTAAGGACATTGTAGACATATACACCAATGAAAGAGAAATGTTGAAGAAATTTGTGAAGGATCATAGAATTTGTTTTACCACAGACACATGGACTTCCATACAAAGTTTGTATTATATGTGTCTAACAACACATTTCATTGATGATGATTGGAAATTACAAAAGAGAATCATAAATATTTGTCAAGTTGAATACCACAAAGGAGAAACTCTTGATAAAAAAAAAATTGAGTCATGCTTAAATGAGTGGAAGGTTGATGACATTTTTACCTTAACTGTTAATAATTCGAGTTCCAATAATCAAACCATCAAATTCTTGAAAAGAACCATAAAACAATGAAGGGAATTGTCTTCGACCATGACTTTTTACATATGCATTGTTGTGCGCACATTCTAAATCTCATTATGGGTGATGGATTGAAGGATCTTGATTCTTGTATTGCGAATGTGAGGCATGCAGTGAAGTATGTGACGTCTTCTCCAAACTGGCTTGACACTTTTAAAAAGTATGTGAAAATTTTGAATATTGAGAGTAAGAGTCGCTTGTGCCTACATGTGCCAACACGGTGGAATTCTACATATCTTATATTGGAGGCAATAGAAAAAAATTTGAGAGTGCTTCTCAATGAGGACTATAATTATAAACATTACTTCTTGGATAATGAAGTGGGTGATAGGAGAGAGATGCATACAGTAAAGGATTGGGATAATTGTAGAGTATTTGTGAAATTTTTTAAAATGTTCTACAGTGCCACAAAAAGATTTTCTGGGTCTTTGTTTGTTACTTCAAATACATTCTGCACTGAAATCTCTGTGATTCAAAACATGATTGGACAATTAATCAAAGAAAATGATCCTACTTTGTCTTCAATGGCAAATAGAATGAAAGAGATGTTTGACAAGTGTTGGGGAAATGGGGATAATATTAATCTCCTTTTGTATATTGCGGTTATGCTTGATCCTCGAAGAAAAATGACATACTTGGAATTTTGTTTTTTTCCAAATTTTTAGTAGAGATGTGTTGAAAGTGAAAGAAATGCTAGGCAACGTAAAAAAATTGTTTGAATCGATTGTATGATCATTATACCACACTTGATTCAACAAATGTGCAAGCCTCCAATGTGAATGAAATAATAGATATGGTGGTAAATGAAGATAACCCACACTCTATTATGAACTCTCAATTTAACTCATTTATGGAGAGAGTAAGTCCAAATTGGATAAGTACATGGGTGATATTGAGAAAGGTAACAGGAATGCTCAATTTGATATCTTGGAGTGGTGGAAGGTTAATGCAACTAAGCATAGAGTGTTATTATTTGTACCACGAGATGTGTTGGCAATGTCTATTTCCACTATTGCTTTTGAGATGGCTTTTAGTCCAGAAGGTCATATATTTGATCCATTTCATAGCTCACTTGCTCCCAAGATGGTAGAGGTCTTTGTTTGTGCAAAGTAACATTCCAATATGCCCACAACAAGTAATGGATGTTGTTGAACAATTTGAACAACAATATGATTCGAATAATATATATAATGATTTATTTTGTTTGAAATTTCATTTATTTTGTATTATTCAAAATACATTATCTTCACTTCACTTGTTTTTGTTGTATCATGTTTCATGTGTAGTTGTTTCAGAATCAAGTTCATGTTCAAGCCCAAGCCCAAGTTCGGGGTATAGTTTTATTGAAGTTAAATACCATTGGTGTGAAGTGTTGTTAATAGATGTTTACTTGTTTTAAGTTTAAGACTTTTTGGTGTTTTTCTTATTAAATAATATCAATTTTTTGTTAAACAGGTTTACATGGTTTATGGTTTGGCTCAAGAAAATGAATGGCTCTATTATGTCTTTTAGGTTATTTAGACTATTGGTTTAAACTTAATTTGGATGACTGTAATCTTTTATTTTGGTTGACTATATTAAGACTTTTTAAATATTTGTCGTTTTGGATAACTTAACAAATTAGGAATGGCACTCATAGCAGATGCTTCTATCATATATGTTTGTCTACGCTAGAGGCTGTTAGCTTCTCTTAAGGGCTTTGGCTTTGATTTATTCCTTTATTTTTGGCAAGTTATTCATAATATAGACTCTAGATTATGCGGGCAGGTTGTATTATTCTATAAAATATAGGGCAAGTTGTATTATTCTAATGGCTAGTTACTTTGGCAGGTTATATTATATTTGTTTCACTCATTAAAAAAATAAAATATAAGATTTCATTTCTATTATTATAAAAATAATGAAGAATAATAAATTTGGGGTCTAAATAAGGCCTAAAAAGTAGTGAATTATAAGTTAAAGAAACGCTGAAAATTTGTAAGGTCTAAACTACCAAACCAATTCACATCCATCTATCAATCCACTCAATCTGCATCCACCAATTTGCAGATAGTTACGGATTGATTTTTTCCAATCTGCCTAGTTTTGGACCGATGGCTGATTGGAGGTTCTCCAGCCGCAACCAATCCACAAGCACCCCTAATCTCAATAAAATGGTATTGTTGGATAGGCAATAAAACTTAAAGCCCCTTGACATTTTTTCAAGTATACAATAAAGTAGCAACTATAGTTCTTGAGTCCAATTTTCTTTCATTTGGCTTATAAGGCCTAACTTTAGCTGGACAACCCCAGACATGAAAATGCCTAATACTAGTGTAATAACCCAAAACTCTCATATCCTTCATATGCTTTAATCCCTCATTATATGTGTGACTATGTGTTTGATGTGAAATTCCATGTTTTAATGTGTGAGTTATATGTTTATAAATTTGTATTTGTCGGTTATAAGGAAACCTGTTGCAATTGTGACCTTTGGACTGCAAATTGAAGGCCTCAGAGGCGTGATAAACCAAAATTGACTTTACAGTTGTGATGAGCATGATTTTGAGAACATAATCTGAAGTTTTGTAAAAATTTGATTCATAATGAATTAATTAGATTTATTTGGGCTCAATCCTTAGTTAAGCCTAACTTAGACACAATAAGTTTAAGTCTTAGATATAACATATATACTTAAGCCTCATATGATACTTAGACTCAACTCAAACACCAAAAAATATCTCCTGGGAGGAGTTCTAGAGAAAGGAAGAAGAGAAAAGATTGAGGAAGAAGAGAACCCAATCAAGAAGCTTAGAGCTTGGGAATTTAAGGGGGAAAGCAAGAAGATAGCTCAAGGTAAGTGTAAATCAACTCAAATACCCTAAATCTTTCTTCAATTGGTTAGAATCAAGCCTCAAAAGGAAGCTTTTGCACTCACAAAAGTTAGGGTTTTGAGTTATGAACTTGGTTGCATAAATCTCATGAAAATGAACATGTAGTCCTTACATTTGTTTGCTTTAAGAGTTGATGGCTTTAGTTTTGGTTTAATTTGAGTTAGATTGTGAGGAATTGTTCCTTAATCTTGCCTCTTTAAATGCTTTAAGCTCATGTATATGTGTGTCTATGTGTATATAACATGAAAAGATGGAAGATATGAAGGACTCATGGAGATTAAAGTTCTATATGTCAAATTAAAAGATGTTTTGATCTAATTGAGCTTGAATTCATGTTTTATTATGCTCATATCTTATGTTTTTGGAGTAAAATTGCTTGAATTGAACCTTAGAAATGAGTTCGGACTACTCAAACAGAGCCTAAGACCGCACATGCGGGGCTCACGGCCGCACGTATGGGATGCACAACCACACGTGTGGGGCTCAAAGCCACACGTGCAGAAAATAGGGAAGGCAAGTTAGACAATCTGAAATAAAAGCACGTGTGGCACGCCTCTCCGCACGTACGGTGGGGGACTTCCGCACGTGCGGCCAGTGGGAAAAAATTATGTCAACTTCTTTTACTCTTTTTGACCCTCTAAAGTTGTTAATGTATCTATTTGATCCTTTTGAAATGCTTAAAAATGAATAGGAATTGAGCGAATCGGACAAATGATTAAAGAGAAAAGCTAAGGAAAGAATGCATTGTTTATCCGTTTGTGTATGTGTGCCATGTGCAGGTCACTCGCTGGAAGGGACCGTTGCTCAACTAAACCACTGTAAGTAATAGTAGTGTAATGATATGTTATGACTAATGTATTTTTTCTCGTGAATGGCATAATTTATTTTGAACGTGAACGGCATATCTTATATGAATTGTGTCTTTGATTTTATTGCAATGGCATACGTTATATGAATTACATTTTGATGGAAATGATTGAACAATGGAATATGAAATAGACCCGAGGTCTTTGTGTGCTTCGGTTATGAATAATGGGCCCGAGGCCGTTATGATATGGACTACTTATGGTTCGTGGCTCTAAGGCCGAGGGAGATGGAGACATACTAATGTTCCATCTACCTTATAATGATATGAATTATTTATGACTCATGGCCTAAGGCCGAGGGAGATGGAGACATGCCGATGTTCCATCTACCCTACAATGTTCTAAACAGCTGTTGATATGTTGGACCTGAGGTCGTTGTGTTCATGTGTTGGGCCTGAGGCCATTGTTTTCATATATGGGCCTAAGGCTGTTGTGTTCATATGTGGGCTTGAGGCTGCTGTGTCTTATGTTGGGCCTAAGGCCGTTGTGTGTTATGTTGGGCCTAAGGCTGTTGTGTATTATGTTAGACCCAAGGCCGTTCCGTGTTCCGTTAGGCACAAGGCCGTTTTGTCTTATATGGGCCCAAGGCCTTACTGGAATGAGATTATGAATAAGACAGGCATATGACTTATAACTATATTCTCCAAGGCTTATGCGAATTCACATGAACCTCCTTACATTATTATTATTCACGGAGCCTTGCTCACTCCGTATTTATGTATATTTATGTAGGTGACCAGCTCGAAAGCCAGCCCTAGGTCAGCTCCAGGAGCCTTTTGTGGGACCTGTTTTGTTAAGCCTCCAAAGTTTGAGCCCTTTCGTTGCTTTTGAGGAGATCCTTTGATGCCACTTTTTTGTTAAGTCTTTGGTGGCTTTTGTTAAACACTTGGTTAATATATAAATTTTGGGCTGTTACTCTTTGTATAGATCTACATGATTTGGACGTGTAGGATGAACTGTGTATGTGAGCCCTTTATATGACTTGATGTTGCTTTAAAGATCCTGGCATGTATGCACAAGCTCAATGGACATTATTATTTGTTTTTCTTTCGCTTTAGGCCTCGATATGATTTGGATATTTTTTGAAAATTTTCCTTTTGAGGCCTAAGTACAGACCGGTCATGGCTTAAACTTTTAGGGGCAGGTTTGGGTCGTGACAACTAGGTCTCTTTCCAATTTATAATCCATATGGAGTTTTAGCTTCTGCCTTACTAGTTACTCGGCTAAAAATATAAACCGCAATCTTTAAGGCCTCTCCCCAAAAGAGACTCTATCAAAGAAGAATGATTTACCATACTTCTAACCATGTCATTTAGGATCCAATTTCATCTCCTAGCTACACCTTTTGACGCATGGTCCCTTATATGGTGTGAGGAATGATGCCATATTCTTGTAAGTATCTCACAAATAGCCCTGGACATTATTCACTTGATCCGTCATACCTACCATAGTATTTACTACCACGATAAGATATAACATCTTTAATTTTCTTATCAAGCTGATTTTCAAGCTCAACTTTATATGCCTTAAGTACATCCAATGCTTGTGATTTTTCTGTATTAAGTATAGATGTCCATAATGAGAATAGTCATCTATGAAAGTAATAAAATACAATTGATCATTCCAAGAAACAATAGGGAATGAACCACAAACTTCAATATAAATAACTTTTAAGACGTTTTAACTCCTGTTGACATTTAACTTCCATATATTTGTTTACTTCCTCTTTAAACATTCAATACCAATTTTAAAATCTGTAAAATCAAAAGGACCAAGAACTCCACTTGACACAAGCCTTTTAGATCTCTATAAAGAGATATGACCCAGGTGCTTGTGACACAAAATAGAAAGAGCTCTCACTAATTAATTTTTCCTTTGTACCATAATTTATCACATGCAAAGCTTCATTTGACTTTAAGTAAGAGGCATCCAAGTCTAACCAATATAGATTATCAATCAAAGAATCATTACCAATAAAAGTTGAACTTTGAAAGAGACTAAATCTTTCTTTTCCAATTGAACAAGTATAACTAGATTTGTTCAAATAAGAAAAATAAATCAAATTCCGTCTAAATGATGGCACATAAACAGTCTTACCTAAATCCAAATAAAAATCAAATTATAATTTAATCTATAGACTTTAATTGCCTCAACACATACTTCATTACCATCTCTTATGTAAATGAATCTTTCAGCATTCACTGGGTAGACAACTCCTTAGGCAACTCTACCTGGTAACACTATTGTGAATAGTAGTTTCCATATCTATTCACCAAATATGGATTAGTACTTCAGCTAATTTAAAACCATAACAAACAAAAATAAACATTGTCATCCTTTTTTGTGAGCTACTGGTACTTGGGACAATCCTTCTTCACGTGACAATCCTTCTTGTAAAAGAAACAAGAAATAACCTTATTCTGTTTTTTATTGCACTTTTTCCTGAGAAGTCCCAATATTTGCATTTCCCTTACTTTGTTATCACTTTTTCATTTTCTTAATGCCTGAATTGCCATGAGAAAAATTATTAAGTGAGCACTTTTTGCCTTTTATTGTTTTAGCATCACTTTCTCTTGCACACACTAAGCAATGAGCTCATTAAGAGTCTAATTTTCCCTTTAAATTTTATGATTAATTTTGAAGGAACCAAATTGTGCCATAAGTGAAATCAAAATAAGACACAGGTGAATTTCATTAGAAAATTCTAACTTTAGTGCTCGCATTCTGGTAACAAGATTAGACATCTCCATAGTGTATTCCCTTATGTATTTCCTTTGCCATTATCCTACATGGTGACAAGTTTGCTAAAAATTCACATTTTCTGATGCAACAAATCGATTTACAATTTGGCTTAGAAATTTCTTGACATGTCCTTCCTTAGACATTGCATCTCGAATTGTGTCAAAGATAGAAAACTTTATTATCATAAGACTTATACGATTCAAATTATTCCTACTTTTCATATGTAACTTTTTATAGCTACATTTTTATTAGGAAGTGTGGAAAGCTCAACAACATGAAACGCATAATTCAAATACATACACCCCAAAACAATAGCAACATGTTCTTTTCAATTTTGTAAAATTACAACAATTAAGAATTGGAATACTATTCAGACTCACAGATATTGAAGATGCATTCACTTTATATAAGGCAAAATAAATCTTACAATTAATAAATGTCCCATCTATCTTAATGAATTGATAAAAATAAAACCATAATTATTATTATCATGCAAAAAATTAGTTTAATCGAAAGGACAATTAATTAGACTATAGGCCATTAAATTTAATAATAAAATATTAAACTTTTAATAATGGGCCCTCATGATAAATCTAACGTATCATTACAATCAAGTCTTTAGCCAAGTATTATAAGATGTAAATGGTCTTCTCTCAAATAAGACTAATTAATATGAATAATATAAAAATAGGTTTGCCCAAACAATAAGCCTTCCTTTGGGCCGACTTTTGAATGCATAGATTAATCTCATAATTGTATCACTCATATTTCGTCTATGACCCAGCCAACCTTCCTTTGGGCCGATTAGTATTCGCATGGATCTAAACGTAGCCATATAATTCAAAAATTTTACCTTAAATTCAAAAAAATTTACATAATAGAGATTACTTAGACGGTATGTCACTTCAATTTTTCTAAATTCTAGGTATGAATTACGAAAAAATCTTCATGCTCAAATTAATTCAACTTTATTAATTCCTTATTGAAATAATTAATAACATCACAGTTCGAAAACTAAATAAATGGCAACCTTGTAATCTAAGCAGCCATGTAATCTAATCAATAGAAATATAAATAGGGTGACTTCTTCAAAGTGGAAGCACAATTATTATTATTTTTTGGGGGTGAATTATACTAATGGTCCTTATAGTTTGAACCTTATGTCGCTTTGGTCCCTGACCTTTCAATTAGGATACATTTAACCCTAAATTTTGAATCTCATTCCAAATAAGGACAACTGAAGACACGATTGCTCCATTTTAAGGACAAAGTAGTCAATTTGATAAAATATAAACTAGTTTATCAAAAATAAATATAGCGATCCTGGTTCTTCCTCCTCTGATTACTGTATCCGAACTTAGGTTCCGTGGAGTTGGTTGTTGTATATGTCTTGTTGTCGTCCTTTAATTTCGTATATTTGAGTTTTAGGATGTGTTGGGCAGGTTTGAAACAGGTTGGTTGTGTTTAGAAACCTAAGGTAGATGCTCAGATTTTGGCCTTCACACTCGAATGGGGCTTTTGACGCTCGAGCGAGCCCTTTGTTGTTGCTTTTCCGCTCAAGCGGGAGTTTTGACGCTCGAGCGTGAATATCCATCTCCCAGTATTTTTCTCTGCAGGTCATCGGACGCTCGAGCGGGCCCCTTTGATTTCGTTCCTCTGCTCAAGCGGGGAATCTGACGCTCGAGCGGGGACCATGGTCTACAAAACTTCTAAAAGTGTGCAATCGACGCTCGAGCGGATCTTTTCACACTCGAGCGTGAGTCTGTGTCTGACGCTCGAGCGGGGTGTTTCACGCTCGAGCGGGGAGTGCAGTATATCAGTCCGAAGTCTGACTTTTTGGATCACTTTTTCAACTCCTTTTCTCTCTCTTACTTTTCAAAACCTCCATTAGAGAGCACCTCACTCTAAAACTCCAACTTCTCTCTAGGGATTGATCTAGTTTGAGTGATCTACTCCCTTAGTGTCTTTGCAAAAAGTGTGGAGCTTGGCTTGGGCTTCCTATCAATTCGAAAATCTTGGGATTTGGAGCACCTTCGATTTTCCTCACCTTCTCCTTTGAGCTCCGAATTTGAGGTAGGGATAACTACTCATTTATATGATCTTTGACATAAATTTTTAGTCATTTTGATTTAATGTTGAAGTTGGGTAATTTTGGGTGTTAGGGTTTCAAAATAAATAAAGAGGGGTTTTGTTATTTTAACCAATACATGTGTATTCGAATCTAAAAATGAGATTATTGATGTTGTTGTTGATATTTGAGGCTTTGGGTCAAAGTTGAGAAAGATGGAGAAAAGCCCTAAATTTTGTTATGAATTAATTTATATATTAATTTGGAAATGTTATGGAAATATGAAATTGAGTTGGAAATGATGAAATTGGCATAATATGAGATAGAATGGTGGAGTTGGATTTATTAATTGCTCACTTTTGAAAATGTTGATTATATATCTGTTGAGGCATTTATTATCTGTTTAGAAATAATTGCTTTAGGCTATCGGTGAAGGATAGTCTTGATTGTCGTAGATAATGCATAATGATTAGGCGAACTAAAACTAATCAATTGAATATGTCATTGAATATGACGGTTGGAATAATACATCAAATTTATGTATTAATTGCTCATGTATATAATATGTGTTCATATACATTGTGTTGTGTGGGAGGAGATAGGGGATGTACTCCACGGTTTAGGAGGAGATAGGGGATGGACTCGTAAACCGGATATTATTTGGGAAGAGATAGGGGATGGACTCCATTGAAACAGCAACTATTTGTATCTATTGAAGTATTGATACAGCAAATATGTGTATCTATTGTCAAGTATGGAAGTACTGTTGATATGAGTGTTATCTCATTTAAATTGTTAATAATGGAAATATTGTTGATATGAGCTGTGGTCTCATGGGAATTGTTTGGCCAGGTTCTGAGCCACGTTTATGAATTGAAAATTTGTTTAGTAAAGGAAAATGGAATGAAACATAGACATATTTGTCATGGAATTGAAATGTGTTATAAGTTGGTATATATGGGTTAAACATTTATTAAATGCTAATGTTTTAGTTATTGCTCATATTATGTTTAGCATATCTCTACTGGGCGTTGGCTCATCCTATACGGGACATCATTTTCAAGTTCAGGAGTTATGCCGCCTCCGAGGTCTTAGCTTGGATGGTTGTGGGTGTTGGAGGCTCTTTTGTTTATTTTTGTTGTATTACATGTATATCAAGCCAAGGGCTTATTTTGTGTAGAGTCAGTACTCTCCTTTTTGTAACCAAGTTTTGACTTGGAAAGTTGTAAGCCCGTAGGGCGTTTACTTTTATTATCAACATGTAATACTTTTGGACTAAACACTCTGATGAATGGAAATATGTTTATTTCTCTTATGTTTATGGATGTCGCGAATGCATGATTTATGGGTTTAATTTGAAGGCGTTACAATAAATGTCAATTTATTTTTATTTTTTTTTTGAATTTTTAAAAATTATTTCTACCTACCAAAGATAAAGCCCGTAGGGCGTTTACTTTTATTGTCAACATGTAATACTTTTGGACTAAACTATAGCGACCCCGATTTTTTCCCATTTGATTATTGTATCCGGACTTAGGTTCCGCAGCTCCTGCCATTGTATTATGATTGTTACTGTCCTTTAATTTCCTATTTCTGAGTTGGGGGATGCAATGGGCAGGTTGTAACAGGTTGGTTGAGCTTGGGAGCAAAAGGGTTGCTGCCCAGAATTTTGACCCTTCGCTCGAGCGAGCAGTTCTTCGCTCGAGCGAGCTCTTTGTTTTGGTCCGTCGCTCGAGCCAGGGTTTCTTCGATCGAGCGAGGATTGCGTTTTGAAGTCAGACCTGTGAGCAGAGGTTTTTGGCTCGAGCGAGCTTTTCTTCGCTCGAGCGAGTTAGTTCGTTCTTCGCTCGAGCGAGAGTTCCTTCGCTCGAGCGTGTGTCTGGTTACAGACCTGAGGGTTTGAGTTCTTCGCTCGAGCGAGATTTCTTTCGCTCGAGCGAGCTTTTGGGTTGTTGGCTCGAGCAAGGCTTGATTTTCTTACTACACAACCATTACACAAACACTTCAATTTTCCATTCTATGAAAACTTCGTCCGCGAGAATCAGCACCCATGTATACGCGTAGTTTTCGGAACTTTCATCCTAGACACATAGGCCAACTTAATTCAATGGAGTCCATCCCCTTTCTTCTCCCAAACATGGAATACATCCTCTTTCTCCTCTCAAAATCATACATATGCAATGTATTAAAACACGGTCATATTCAATGGCAACAGTTAAGAGATTAGTTGCAATTCACCTAATCCTCATGCAATTTCTACAACAATCATAACTATCCTCCATCGATAGCCCAAAACAGATATTTCTAAACAGATATACAATCTTCTCAACAGATAAATTATTCAAATTCCGATATGTGGGAGGTGATACACATCCAACTTCACCATTTATATAACCATTCATCTAATTTCATATTCTCATTTCCAATTTCATTATTTATGCAAAATAATTAATTGAACATTTTAGGGCAAAACTCCATTTCTATTCCAATCTCATCCCAATCACCAACAATTGACCATTTATAGCATAACCCAAGGTCATATCCATTCCCATAACTATTTCTAAGACATCCATTTTAAAATCCCTATTTCGAATTGAAACCCCAAACCCTAGGTTTGTTAAAATTACTTCACAACCCAATGTTTCTCACACATCAAGAAATGACCAAGTTAAAACTCATAGAGAGTGTAAAGAATCCCTACCTCAAAGAGAGAAGACAAGCAAAGCAAAAGAGAAACTTCAAAGATGCCGAAACCAAAGTCTATTCGGATCAAAACGATGCCTTTGAGGTGCTCTACCTTTTTAACAAAGGCACACAGGTAGAGAGGTCAATAAATTTAGGTGAAAATGCAGAGAGAAGATGAGTTTTAAAGAGAGAGAGTCCCGATCTATGATTTTGGTGGAAAAAGAGGTGAAAAAGTGATGTAAAAAGGTACTGCTGCCAACTGGTATACGCACAATCCGCTCAAGCGCAAGAGTTAATGCTCGAGCGTCGGACACAATAAGTTGTTCTGCTCGAGTGCAAGAAATGGCCGCTTGAGCGCAGAATACACATATCCATTAGTTTTGTAAACAGAAGAACATCGCTCGAGCGCAAGAATGGCCGCTCGAGCGTAGGAAACGCCACTTGAGTATAGAATATACTCTTCAATAGTTTAGCAGACCTGCAAAAGTACTAAAAGTTTGCAAAACCCGCTCGAGCGCAAGAAGTGTCACTCGAGCGAAGGAGCAAAATCTGGGCAACAAAGGCTTAAAAATCAAGCAACCAACCTGTTTCAAACACAATAACTACAATCCCACAATCAAGATTAAGGAAGAATAAGGGAAAAAAGACATGAACAACCATACAAGGTTATGAATCCCAAGTTCAGAATACAAAATGGATAGTGTCTAAACTAGAAACGCTATATTTTTTAATTTTTTATTTTTTTATTTTTACCAAATTAATTTTAGCATGTGTTTGGCTAATGATCATGTAATGGATGATTGTTTTTGTTGATGTTTTTGGATTGTTATCATTTAATAGATGATTGTATTTGTTAACAAATATTTTTGGATGATTATCATGTAATGGATGATTATTAGACCTTTAATGTGTAATCGATATGTTTAATATATGAAATATTTTAGTTTTGAAATTTTTGGTTTAACGGATTAGTTTAATAATAATATCAAAGTTATCGCCATATTTGACTTTTGAAAAAATAAAAACTAATTTAACGAAAATAAATATCAAAAAAAATATTTGAAAATTTTATTTCTACCCTCTCAAAAGATAAAATTAAATAAAAACGATGTGTTTTAAATTTTTTTCACCAATTCAATTTTTAGTTTCTTTAAAAAAATTTGAAAATAAATTCTGAAAACCAGACCAAAAATAACTTTACAACTAAGAAAGTTTCAAGATTATTCATTAAAAAAAAAAGCCATTACATTTCAAACAACATACAAGTTAACCAATACAAAATAAGTTGTATGACAATTTTACCCTTGAAATAAACAATTTGCAAAGAAAATATTTTTTATTGTCTTTATTTGGAATATCAGAATTAAATATATCACAATTAAAAAATTATAAATTAAAGTGATACAATTACTAAAATTGTTAGCGTAATTTGCCTTTATTTTTTTTAATAAACCGTTGCCATGAATGACAAGCAAAACATGCAACAAATTAAAAAATAAATAAATAAAGTAAAAAGGAACCAAACATACGTATAAACGTGGAAATAACGTTTGAGTACAATTGTGAAAGTCATTCATTCCTATTGCTCTCGATGATTCGAAATTCCACGAATTTTGCAAATTCACATGCTGTGACTATGATCATAGATTAATAGATTCGATAAAAAAATAATAATAATAATTATTATTATTATTATTATATTTTCTTTAATAATTTGATAAAAAAACGGTGATACTATTCGTGAGATTTCAATAGAAATTTAAATTTTAAGATTAAAAATAAATAAACAAATAAATAGCAATTACTTACTACATGATACCATTTATAAAGACTTCTTTGTGGTTATAGTCTTCCACTCTATAATCCTATTCTTGTTCTCTCACAGATGGATGAGAAAATATGAGACGGAGACTAAGATTGGAGTGGAGATTTTAACCACATATTTATAAAGCCTCAATTTCATATTAGCCTATTGCAAGTGGGTCTAAATTAGTCTCTACACATATGATTTTAACCCATACTCCTTTAGGCTAAGTTTGGCATGATTGAAAAAAGACAAAAAGTCATTATCTTATTTAAGTCACGTCATCTTATTTAAGTTACATCACCTCTGTAACACATCACTTCAAACCCAACCCAAACCCAACCCATATTTTATAAAAAGTTAAAAAGTGCACTTATTTAGTCTTCCCAAACTAGGCCTTAGTGTACATAGCATGACAAAATATATGCTATTAAAGATGTGTCCATAACCCGATAATTTAATGGATTTAACCAACACACTCATACTTCATTTAACAATATACAATATATAATTATTTGATCATTGTGGACTCACAAAAAATTCCTTACACTAAAAACTAAATATTAAATTTTTTACGTTAAAAAATTATTTCATAAAAACTTAGGCTGTGTTTGGTTGTGTTCTCAAATCATGATTTTGCACATTGATTCAAGTATGATGTATTCCAAAACTCTGCAGAGAGCTCTGTCTCAGCCGCGCTTTTCAAAAAAAAAAATTTTGAAAATTTTGCCTGACCGGAATAGTGATTTTTTTTTTTGCAATTGATATGTTAATTTTTATATAATCGAAAAAAATATTTTTTGAAATTTTTAAAATTTTTTATGTGCTTTAAAATAATTTTGAGTTGTATGTTTAGTTATGAGTTGTAAATTTTTGTATCAAATATCAAATGTTACATCAACAATTCCTCAGTCAAATCAAAAACTCTTTTCAAAATTATTTTCAAAAACTATTTACCAAACAAATTTTCTACACTCAAATCATAATTTCAAACTCCACAAACTCAAAATATAACTCATACTCTCAAATCAAAATTACAAAACTCTACCAAACGCTTTTTCATTAAGTTAAATTATTACTAATGGTCATTCCATGTTTCTCTATAAGTCTGAACTCCAATCTATTATTTAGAAACCAAGGCGTACAACCATTATAGTTAAGCTCAAGTTCGAATAAATTATATTGTTAGGTCATTTAGTTTTGATGAAATTTTATTTTGATTTTTGTATTTTTTGATTTTATTAATTTAAACCACACACATTTTTGCGTTTCAGTAATTGCGTTTCAATACGTTTTCTCCGTAAATTGCCATCAGTATTTTGAATGAAAAAAATGACATATGTCAAACTAGAGGGTCAACATAAAATTGAGTGCAATTACAAGGACCACTGTTCATTCATTTTTCGTTTTTAGCTGAGAATTGCTGTAGTGGCCGTCATATTTGTTCCAAAAATGCAAATGCAACTGGCAGATGCGCCATATTGAAACACAATTGTAAATGTGAGGTTTAAATTAATAAAATTTAAATTATAAAAATTGAAATCATGTTGAAAATTAAAAAGATCGATGGTATAATTTTTGTTTCTTTTTTTTTTTCAAATGAGTGATGTATGCTGGTCTTGATTAGATATGATTTAAAAGCCGAAAAAGCCGAGTTGTTTTGACAACAAAAAGTCGGCTTCGTTTGGTTGTGTTTTGATAATATAATTTTACACCTACATTTGAATATGATGTTTGGAAAGAGTTTTGAAATTAATTTTTCAAAACTCTGCAGAGAACTCTCGGTTCGAATCAATCCATCTAAGAGATTCACGGTTAAATTTGCTTGACCAAAAAGAAATTTCCCACCTAAAAAAGTTTCAGCACTTTCCTATCATCTTTCTCTCTTTTTTTCCCCTATTCTTTTTTTTCTATTTTCTCTTCCTAACTATTTGAAATTCACTCCTCATCTCTCTCCTGCTTCACTCCCCATCTCTGTTCCGCTCTTTCCTTATATTCTGCAAAAAATGTAAGATTTTCTGTTTGTGTAAATTTGAATGAGTTGACTAACAATTCATTGTCCTATATTGATGGTTGTTTTTGACATGTATTTTTGGAAGCAACATCAATTACACATATTTTTTTTACATGTGCCATGCAAATTTTTTTTTAATTAATAAATATGTCATAAATATTTTGATACCTAAAATAATTTTTTAAACACCATACTCATTTTTTAAAATGAAAAAATTTAAAGTAAATATTTTTAAATTTTAAAATTATATAAAACTAAAGTTACATTTGAAATTTCCTTGCAAAAATTTTGTAAATTTCGAATTATATATGGATAAGTATGATAGGTTAGATATGGTTAATTTTTTTTAAAAAAAATATTTAGATGGACGAATATTTCTATACTATGTGCATTTAAAAATGTCTCTCTAGCATAATTGGTCATTCGCTAGCAATATTTAATTTAGGAGTTCCATTTTCTGTTTGATTACTATTGTATAGAATTTTAAATTTTATACTCCAATTTTGTCATTTTCAATTTGTCAAATTGTTAAAAGATTAAAAAGAGTTATAATTTTTTTTACTTTTCATCATCGTTAAAAGGTTAATAATGCTAATTTGTATCAATTGTAACTTTTATAACTATAAATAATATATTATAGGACTAGGAAAATGTTTGAGGACCACAATTTTTGTGGCTCAAATGGCTCAAAATTACCAAAACGACGTCGTTTTGGCAATTTTGAAGTTGTTTTGTACTCAAAACGACGTCGTTTTAGCAATTTTGAGCCATTTAAGCTACAAAATTATGACCCTCAATCATTGCTGATAGGACTATTACATATCACCAAAACACCATATTTGAACTATTCACTTCTTATGTGATTTTTATTTAGCTTACTTAGTTCTGTGGTGTAATGGTTTAGGAATACTCTCTCGTCCAAAAAATAGAATCCTCTCTCCCTCCTCCTCTCCTTTCTTTTATATTGTTCCCCCAGGGACCCTATCAAGGCCCACTGGCTCCTCATGGGCTTTGACCTCATTAATGGGCCTTCTATACAGCCCATGGGGTATTCGGCTCTGACGGCCCTTTAACTCGATTTTACTCGGCTACGGCCCTCCACTGGACCTGGCATGGGCCAACTTATCTACGACCATGGATCTGGTATGGGCTGCCGACTCATACTCGGTCAGTTTATGACTCAGTTTCATTTATTCGGCCACTACAATTGCCCCCCGAGCATCCGACTAACATCTGTTATTTGGCGTGGTCAGCTTCCGTGAATATTTTTTCAACTTATAGATTTGACAGACCTCAGAAGTCGGAAATACGGTGCATGCACGCCTTTTGGTATTGATACATTAGATCAGACACAATATGAAATACGGTGCATGCACGCCTTTTGGTATTGATACATTAGATCAGACACAATATGGAATCATCATTGCTTCCCGCCCTTCGTAATTTGACGTTCATTTAATGCGATTTGAAAATTGTATGCGTTGAACTTTGGCTCCTTGGCATTCTTCATACCGTTCTTCCTTCCTCACAAGACTCCCACATTTTCAACTTTGCTTCATATCGCTCATTCGCTTTCTTTCTCGTTCTGACCTGTAAGTCCCTCTCTCTCTTCCTCTTTTGTTCGCATTCCAGTCTCTTTGTGTATTTTTATTTGTATATCTTCTATTCCGTCTGGAATGGCAACTCATTTGAAAGCTCTCCTTTCTGAGGAGCGAGTCGCCGCCTTCCATCGTCACTTTTCGATCCCGACGATGTCCACCTATCCGTCGTTGCAGATAGTGTGGTTGATATGGAGAGGGCTTATGCAAGCACCATCATTTTTCCTCTCTTGTCAATTGCTGAGCGTGGGGTCTGTTTCCCTTTACACCCTTTCCTTAGGACTGTTCTGCGCTACTGGGGTCTCATTCCTTCTCAACCTAACGTGAATTTTTACCGTATAATCATGGGTTTAGTGGAACTGAACCGCCCACTAGGGCTCAACCTGGGAATTCCAGCGATTTGGCATCGCTATGTCATAACGAAATCAACTAGTCATCAAGGTCGTTATTTTCTTAGAGCCAAGGACATAGATCACCACCTGGTGACTATGCTTGCTAGCTTTGGAAAAAGAGTTGATGACATTATGGTCGCCGTTCGAGGCGATTGGGAATTCGACGAGGGAGAAGATCTCCAAGACCCTGTGCCGAGACAAAAAGGCGAGCCAGGTAGGTAAAAATAATTCCTAATTAACCATTCTATTCGGTACTAAAAGATTACTGACCAATTTTGTTGTGTGCAAGTAACAACTTAAAGAGAATCCTCCCGTCGGTAGACGAAGCTGTTCTTAACTAGGTAAAGATGGTCCTTAAGTATAAAGGGCGGTCCAATCTTCAAGGACAGGGATGTGTCTCGCACATTTTGTTAAGATACAACCCAACCTACACAACTTTTTCGACGACAGATCATATCCTTGTGTCGAGAGAAGAACAACAACTTACGGCACTTATATTTCCCAACTTTAAGAGCTTAAGGGACATCAACCTTAAAGGTTCAGATGCCGAAAAGGTTGGACCGAAGGGTCGTTTAGAAAAAGAAAGTTCAGACGCTGAAGATGCTGGACAAGGGAGCCGTTTGAAAGAATAAGAGTTTAACAAATAAGTTGAGTTGGCCTTTGAACAACTTAACCAAGAGGGCAAGCGAACCCTCTACTTCGGGCAGAGTGGAGATTGCTTCTCAAGAGGACATCTTTTCTGAATTAGGAGACTTGCTTGGGGCCGACCTTGAGGAAATGGACGGATAGTCGCTTGCCCAATTTGCCAGAAAAAGAAATGCCAAGAAAATAGTGGCAAGGAGGAGAGCCAATGGTATTGGGGGGGACCTAGAAACTCCCTCTCCAACGACCGTTCTAGAAACAACTCACGAATTGATTGTGGTTGATGAAGTCCCCAATCGTCAACTGATGGAAACCTCAGGCTCTGATTAAACTAATCAAAGGGGTGAAAAGCGCCTCATCGAATTTCTTGCCAAATCACCAAAAGAATTGATTGATAAACGACAAAGGTTGGAGGCATTTTCTCTGGATTTGGGTGAGCCGTTTGTCATCTAGCCAAGGATAAAAAGTATGCCAGTTTTGGCTAGTAGGTCAGCTATTAAAGACCCTGCCGTGGCTTTAAGTGTAGCATTAGCGCTTTCACTTCTGTTGAACAAAGCCGCGTTCCATGCCGAGTCGGACGTCGTCTTTATTGCCTTAGCGGCGCAATCGGCTATACTGGTGAGTAGCATGTACTGGAGTGAATCTTTTCTGTCATTTTTATGTTGGCTAATGTGATTGCTATGTCATTCTTGTTAGGCAGCAGACAGGATAACAAAGATCGTCCGTCGTCACTACAACGCCATGGGAAGACTCAGCGTGATTGAAGGCCAACTCGAGGATGAAAGAAACAAGGCTGCAGCTGCAATGGCTGATTTGATGGCTGCGATGGCAAAGGCGGAAGCCGAAATGAAGAGGGCAGAAGAAGAGCGGGCAAAGGCTGCTATCGAAGAAAAAAAAGCAAGGCACCCCGAGGAAAGGGCTATTGTAGACACCTCATTTTTGACCGACCTTAAGACTCAGACGTCATCGATTGAGCGCTCGGTGATTGCGCATGTTGTGCTCGTTTTGAGGTTTCGGAGTTCTTGGCTGAGAGCCTCGCCTCCGGACCTCGGAACCCTTTGTACTTTCACTCGGTCCGCAAACCAAGTCTTGTTTTCTCTTCCCGGAGGGAGATAGAGGTCTTGTAGACCATCTCTCAGTGGTCGTAGGCTGCTTTTCGTGGTCGTAGGCCATTGTTTCCATTTGGAGGCTAGTTTCTAGTTTTCGGAGCCGTCAGCTGTGCACCTCGGCTCGGGACCACTTAACATCCTCCGTTTGGCACGATTTTTGGAACACACCTTGTTTCCTCTGTCTAGAGGGACACTGTGGTCCGGGAGACTACTTTTGTGGTCGTACGCCACTTTTTGTGCTCAACAGCCAGTTTTTGAGGCCCCCGGCCGCGCGTCTTGCCTCCCGAACTCTCGTTTTGTATCCGTGTTAGTTCGTTCTTGGCACGAACCTTGTTTTCCTTGTTTGGAAGGTGGTACAAGGGTGGGAGACCAGTTTTCTCCTTGGAAACCACTTTTCTCCCCGTTAGCCGATTTTCTGGTCGGGAAACTGGTTTTCTTGGTCATTGGGCCACATTTTCTGGTTTCCCACCCCACCATTGGCTTGCTTTCACTGTGGAGACCACCAATTACCCTGCCCGACCACTTTTTTTTTGGGAAACCACTTTGGGTGGTCAGCCGACCACTAAAAGTGGCAGGCCGACCACCTTTTTTGGTCAGCAGGTTTCCTCCTGTTTTGTCTGACTGAATGGATGCCAGCTGTGGCAGCTGGAGGGCACAGACTGTATCCTCCATACACGTGCATGGAGGGATTGCATCCAAGTTTAGCTTCTCCAAGAAACT